>JAQIXP010002605.1:0-14714 GCA_034700285.1 Proteroiulus fuscus
ACTAATTTTTCTAAGCTCCATTTTTTTTTTTTTTTTTTTTTAAAAAAACAACTTTCCAGCTCCTGATAAAATAAGGAAAAATGGAAATTTTGATCAATGGTAGTGGCTCACGAAAGGTTTCAAATAATTATAGAAGGCTTAGAAAAAGTTAACAATAGCATTTTCTAATCTGTAAGCCTTATGTTGAGTAATTTATCCTCTTTTATTTTAATAATTGTGCATAACAGCCCTCGACAGTTTATTAAACACTATGATGATTTTACGGTAAAAATCATGACAATTTATTTAAAAAATATTAAAGTTTAGTCGAAATTTCTGAAAATGTAATCAAAGGGCAGGAATGGAAACATATGACAGACTTGGAAGAGACACCTGAAATGCAACGCCTATGGGGTTGGATAATTGTTTGTTCAATTTACACAAGGACACAAGGCGCTGTCAATCTATTGCCATATTGTATTGGTTAAGCACATGGCAACTAATTTTTAATAACTCTCACAAATTTCCAAAATCAGTCACTAAAATGCATTTAACCTAAGAAAACCTTGTGAATCCTCGAATAGTAATTAAAATTTGTATTAATTTTGTAAACTTAAGACTTAATGAGGATTATATTAATGTTTCAATATCTAAGTAGCCTAATGTTTTGTAATTACTGGATCTATTTTGTAAACCTCTTAAATTTGTATCTATATTTATAGCAGCAGCTTCACACAGTAAATCACTAAGCTGGTGTCATAATTTCTGTTTCTTCAAA
The DNA here is from genome assembly GCA_034700285.1 of Proteroiulus fuscus. Classification (NCBI taxonomy): domain Eukaryota; kingdom Metazoa; phylum Arthropoda; class Diplopoda; order Julida; family Blaniulidae; genus Proteroiulus; species Proteroiulus fuscus. Next base: position 758 of record JAQIXP010002605.1, read on the forward strand.
TTACAACTATGTAAATTCAGCTAACAACTTGTTCACTAGCTCGCTCGCACACTCACACATTTTCTCCCACTGCAAACATTTCTATAGATAACTTTCTCAGCAACATTAGTAATACCCATAGACAAACTGTTACAAATTCGTAACTTCTATTTCCGTAGAGAATTTTGCTCTTTAAATAACTATATGTGGTTCCACCCATGAGGAATAAGTATTGACAAATATCAAATATGAAGCTACAATAGTTTTTTTTTGGTGGCATATGAGAAAACCCAGCACACTTTCCCAAAGAGCAATCGTTTTTAAAATGGAACTTTCATTACCAGTGAAATATGTTTGCATAAATTTGCTAAATTTGCTTTGCAGCATCTGTAACTGAGGAATCAATTTGTCAAATATCAAATGTGTGGCTACAGCACAACCTCAGGTAATCTGTATTTTGGTTATCAAGGGGATCCACTTACTCATAAATTAACAGAAGCAGTAATCATGACTTCAGCTTAATGCCTAATTTGTTTGCAGTCACTGCACTAACTTGTGAGTCCCACATGTGAATCCTGCATTAGATTTCTAATACATTTTAATCTGCCTAAAAGCTAAAAAAATCATTGCATTTAATGTGAACTTATGGTAATAAATGGGAGGGTCCCTCAGCACTTTTGCAATTATCACATTACATTGCAATGTTTGCTGAAAATGGCAAACATAATTGCTTTTATGTAAGTATGTAAGAGAATAATTCTCACCTTTAGTGTTCTGCATGACAATTGAGCAATACTCCAAGAATGTGACCAACAAATTTGAAGGAGTGGTTTGCACATCCGGTGTGTCAACCAGTGGAGGATTTATATTGGTTTGATTTGTTTCAACAGGAACTGGCTTATCATTAGTTGGACTTGGAGGACTGCTCGTTTCAGGTTGTGACTAAAATTGAATACAAAATTCTATTGTTAAGACGATATTCCAACTTTCAACAAAGCCACTGATGAACAAACCACTCACATGGGTTAATGTTGTGATGAAATTTCGATTTAAATGAATTGCCTCATAAAGAGCCAGCAAAACAGCATCATTGGCTCGTACAGACGTTTGTTTTGGGTCACCATCGTCAGCCACAAACATGTTACCAACCATATTTGTGATGGTAGAAAACAGCCCTCCTTTCGGTTCAGACAATTTCAGGCAATATTTCCTTTTAATAACAAAAAATATAGCAATTCAAATAACAAAACATCTACAAAATAACAATGCAACAGTAAATGATGTGGAATATATATGCAAAAATCGTTACCGATTAATTTCTGCAAGTGAAGAAGATACCACTTGTCCATAACCCTATTACGTAAAAATAGGACAAGTTTAAAAAACAATTAAAAATGACTTTACAGACTGGAAAGATTTTAGGTTAGGATGATACAAGCAACAACAATTGAGACATTTTTACTGTTTTAATTTAAAATACACATTAGAAAATGGATTTTCCTGTTGTTCTTTGCATCAATCTAAACGAGTCATAACATTTAATCGAAATGAACTTTAGTTACTCACATTTAGGGCTAATTCATTATCCAGAATAGAAAGCTTGACAATATATGGATTTGCTGACTGAAATTTCAAAAATAAAAATATTTAGGACTAGACTCAGAAACCTTCGATTTTTCTACATTAAACAAATTAACTAAAATGATTAACCTTGGGTTAGAAGAATATTTACAAGTTAGTAAATGAAGAGTAGTCAAGTAATGGTCCTAAGTAATAGATTTCGGCAGTTTTCGTTCCAAGTGAAAATTGGAGCTAAATTACACAAAGGTTGGAACCAAACTTCCAAAATCTATAAACGAGAACCTTTTCTTGAATGCCCTTATATTTTTAACAAATATTTCAGTACTAATACTGCCCCCTGAACGTACCACTAGTAATTAAACAAGGAATTACTTTCATGATCGATGAAAAATTCATGATCGATTTCCTGCTCCAAACCACTTGACAAGTAAAGTCAGAAAATCAGAAATGAATGTGGTATGTGTAATATACCACATTCACTACCATAAAAGGGGAGTTCAGAGGTTTATCAACAATGACATCACACTTACAAAGCATTCCTATGTGAGATTACATGACATCAAAGTGACGTAAGCATGTAAAGTATGTCTGGAACTTGCCCTAATACACACATGTTCACTCTAGCCCAGAGCATTTTTGTAATGATGCAATGAGACGTCATGAACTGCCACAACTCCATTTTTTTTATCTTTTTGTTATTCATTTATTTAAATTAGTTTTCAAGAATGAATTTGTATTCTTTTCTTTTAAACAACTAAACTATAACACATTAATTTTTGTTTTTCATTGAATTGACCTTTTAAGAGCATAGTTCACAAAATCTTATAAACGTTAGAAAATTTAACAATGAGTGTGGTACATGTAGGGGTTTTAAGATCGATCCTCAAGCCACCACATTGAATTTCAAACTTGTACACAAACTACATGTATCATTTCTGTAGCCAACATTGGAAGATGTCATTTATTCCTGGCTCACAATGAAACTGTTTCAATCTTACAGTGCCGAGAAGCATGTGAAATTCAGGCCAAATTGTTTAAAAGTTGTTAATTATTGTTAATAAAAGCTTTTCAAGAGAATTTTCTCTAATTTTATTGATGACTCTCAAAATCATTCGAACATTTAGGATCATTTATGTCAATCAATAAAACATTGGCATGCTTCTGGAGCCTATTCTAGACTCTATTACCTTCATGGGTTTTGGGAATGAAATCTGTACCAACTATCATAGAAACCAATACTACTTACCTCATATTTCCTGTAACTAACTAGGATAGTTAATAACAAAACGGCATCGTAGCCAAGCTGTTGTCTGGAATGACAATTGGCTAGTAGCTCCACGATGGCCTCGAATACACTGTTTATCATGAGGTATTCCAGCAACATGTTTTGGCTGACATTATCCGTAGCCTATGTTTAAAACGAAAATAAAAAAAAAATTAAGTAAATGGGACAAAACCGCTATCCATTAGACTGTATTTCGAAAACTAACCGTTGCTATGACTAGAAGTAATTTCAAGCTCAGTCGTTTTAAGGGCTCAACGTGATCGCCAGTGAGGAAATTGCACAAATGCTCGACTAAAGCCTGCATCAAGTTCTCAGCATCGTCAAAACCCATGAGTATGTTTACCACGTCAAATCCGTGGTCGCCACCAGACTTCATAAAAACTCCTCTGATTAACGCGCATAATGTTTGAAATGCATTGGCTACCCTTATGTTGTTTTCTTCTTTTAAAGCCTTCACACAATTACAATACAGAGTGCCAATATTTTCCTGTTAATCAAGAAAATCTATCTATTAATAATGTATGGTAGGCTTACTGTACTTTATTAAAAACAGAAATGACTAAGAAAACTACCTGTTACACATAATTTACAATTTATTACGCCCATGACTTTTGAGAAATTGCAGAAACTGTTTTAAACTCCTAATTTACTGGGTTTTAATTTGCAATTAAGGAATAGTATTCAAAATGATCCAGTGGAAAACATGATCTCTATAGGCCTACTGCATTTCTAAATACCGATAGGCCTATATTCTCACTCAAAAAAAAGCTTTGACTTGCTTACAAAACACTTAGGCTATTCAATAAAAGCCTTATCCTTCCAGCAAGTATTCACACTACATCATGCATTAATTTGAAGCTCTACAAAGCCATGAATGGATGTATACAGTCTGTATACAGTAGGCAACTCGATAGCAAACTCAATAGTAATCTTGCTATAGATACCCTTTTAAAGCTTAAAATTATTAAAATAATGAAAATCTAATGACTAAGTTTATTCTGTAAATAACCGGCTTTATAGAGCCTGTCTCAATTTCCTTATTACCACTTTATAGGCCTATAGGGGAATTGTAGAAATTAAGACACACTTAATAAATAATTAAAGTTGTTTCACGCTATTCAGTTTAGTGGTTATGGGTCATTCAAATCCCAGCAGAATATATACAAAAAACCACGTGATGTCCCATGTCAAAGCACATTAATTTCAAAACACCTAGCTGTGTAGTACTATACTAGGACGATTTAACACAAGTAAAACTATGCAAACGATAGTTACCTTAAGATTCAACAGTTGGTCTGCGTTAAGTTTTTCGAACTGGTTCAACAGATACTGCATTTTGGGTTTGAGTAAGAAAAATTCATCCCAAAAATTTGCATTGCCTTTGGAGGCGTCTTCACCCTGATACCGACAATAAATTACGTTCAAATCAGCAATCATCACACACATCTCTAAAAAAAATTAAGTGATTAATAAAACACAGCTTACCCTAAAAAAGGCTTCATAAATCAACAATATCTTTTCTTTCAGCTGTTTTCTAGAAGCTGAATTGTGACGAAGACGAGTACCGCTTACAGACATTTCGGCCCTCATTCGATCGGTGAGAAACCGTCGCAAATAACACGAGAAATTTACTTAATGAGCATCTCTGATCACGTAATATCTACACAGATGCTTACATATGGCATTCGAAATGTTATTTTTCAAGTAGTGAATTGAAAACAAAACTAAAAACACTTTTACATACTAGTTAAAGATGCCGACAAGTAAAGCCAAAGCACACCTGTCTTATTTACGATAAACTTATTATTCATCTGGTCACACCACTTCTTTATGACTCTGTTAGCTGGTATCATTGCCAAATAAAAGCAAGAAATACCGCTAATATTTGTACCATATTTTTTATTTTATGATTGCTTTATGATGGATTTAGCTGACTATTTAGAAAATACTGCAGTAACGAAAACATTCAAATCAAAAGTACCAGATGCCACAAGGACCCGTGACTGTATTTTAGGTGTCGATGAAGCTGGAAGGGGCCCTGTTCTTGGTGGGCCTATGGGGCTTTAATAAAGCTTGGACAGGATCATGGGTTGCAATTATTATACCCATTATAATTGTAACTCGTTATAATTTTCAGGACCAATGGTATATGGCATCTGTTATTGTCCACTGGAGCAGGAGGATAGATTAAAATCCATGAAATTTGCTGGTATTACCCGATTTTTAGCTGGCAATATATTATCTTTCCTCAATGTCCCACCTACCCCAAAAAATGTATCAGTGGATCAAAATTTCATTTATTTGGTCACCAACCCCCCAAAGCACAGTTTTATGGGCCCCACTACATGTATATTGATAGTGAGGTACAATAATTTTGTTGGGCATTTGAATGTATTACCCCTAGTTAATTTTAATTTATGAAACCATTTATGCCCACAAAGAAATGCAGGTAACGCTGCACTAATGATCCTTTAGTTTAATATTAGTTTGACAACGGAAATTCCACACGAAAGCAATTTCCAAATGTGCCCATATATTGTTACCTTTCTAGACTCAAAGACTCTAACAGAGGATCAACGAGAAGGTCTTTTTCATGAAATCAACAAAGCTAATGATTTTATTGGCTGGATGATAGACGTCATAGCTCCTAATGTGATTTCAAATAACATGTTACAAAGGCTAGTACTAGTCAGTATAGAAAATCTCAGAATTACAGGAGTGTTACCGTAAGCACTTTAACAAAGTCAAAAGTCATTATTCCCTTTAGAGCTAAATACAATCTGAATGCAATCTCACACGACTCGGCTATTGGACTCATCAAGGCAGCAATAAATAATGGAGTCGGAGTCAAAGAAGTTAGTGAAAATTTTGAATTGCATGGCTGCAATACAGAATTAAGTTTTTAAATATATGCCATGTGTTCAGGTGTATGTAGATACGGTGGGAGATCCTGGGAAATACCAAGCCAAACTTAGTGAAATATTTCCCGAAATTAAAATAACAGTGGCCAAGAAAGCAGACGCAACGTATCCCATCGTTAGTGCTGCCAGCATTTGTGCAAAGGTATTGCTTATAAAGTATTCGCATGCCGACGACAATTGAGACTCAATATATGACCGTGACAATATTCTAATTCAGGTTGCCAGGGACAGCGTGATAAAGAATTGGAAATTTGTTGAAAATATTACAGAAACAACTGAAACTGGATCTGGGTATCCAGCAGGTAATTAAAATTGAAGTTATCGACTCAGTTTATTTTGTGGCGACACTGCCCACATGTATTTCTTGCAAATTCTTTGAATTGAAACCAGAATCACATGAATGAGCGGTAAAATACGTTATGAGAATCTTAAAATGATGCTAGGTAGGATAAGGCTGTTGGCTTGAAAGCAGATTCATAATCCTTTTGAGACCTATGCATAGGGGATATGATTTGATATCTTGAGTAGTTATATTTACCAAAGTCAATGCTGCATTTCCAGATCCTACCACCAAGGCGTTTTTGAAAAGTCAACTTCATCCAGTATTTGGTTTCTCTCAACTAGTTCGCTTCAGTTGGTCTACTGCCGATAAAATTCTGCAAGATAACGCCATTAAAGTGGAATGGTTAGTGGTGGGAAAGTGATGTGAAAATATGCACACTATAGGATGTTGATTACCATGGTTATTTTTTTTGCTCGTTTTTACAGGGAGGATTTTGACGATGGTGACAATCCAGCAGCTGGGTCTTCGTCTCTACTGTCGTTTTTTCAGCACACATCAAAAAATAAAAGGCAAAGAGAGGACAAAGCACACATCTTTTTCAGTGAACGGGGGTTAAATCGAGTCACGTCATGGTAGGAAATACCGGTAATTAATAAAAATGGGCATTGTCATAATGTTTTTGATGCTTAGGTTTATTGCTTAATCATTACATACGTTGCATTTTGTAATATGATTGTCAGTCAAGCTATGACTATTTACCAATAAACAACTTGTATAAACGTGGTTTTATGGATGAGAATAGACAGTACTAAATGGAAGAGGAACACTTGGCAGCTTTGTATATAAAAAATTAGTTAAAAATCCTGATCACAAAAGCAATATCTATGCTCAACCTGGTGAAAAGTTAATCTTTATACGTGTATAATGTCGTTTCTCCATGCAAGTTGAACTTTTAGGAATACTGAATCAATATTTCAGGAGGTAAAAATGCAATGGAATACACTGAATACATGATCAACAAAGAACACAGTACAGGTAATTAATTATCCAATGGCATATGAAATTGGTTAAGGTAAAGACAACAGTCATGTCATGATTAAGTTCTAGTAGGAAGTTTTGAGAAATTTTGCCAAAATAAACTTAATAATAAAATCACAAATTCTGTCAAAATTACAGAATTTTTAATGATTATGATTTCACAAATGGATCTAACTCCATAACGTGAACATTAACCAAAGAAAATTATTAGCATTTTAATGCCAATAAGGCACATTTTCTGTACAACAAAAATTAAGTGCAATACGTGGCAGATCAATGGGGAGGAAGTGGGTAAGGTGTGAATAATTTTCTAAATTCGTCTCACGTGATTAGCGGACAGTCTCCTTTGACAATATTAATAAATTCTGTTAATGATGGCACTGCTTCTGTATCATTAAAAACAAATATATATTTCTTGTAATACAGATTAAATCACTTAATCTTACAACATATTTACTAGTCTGTACAAAAGACACATGATTAATATTCGTGTGTTTTGGTTTATTTATACCAGCAATGCATGCCCAACTGGGAATGGATTTGTGCAAAACCTGCAGACACCAAAGTGAAACAATGAAAGTAATCACATTCAAAAACAACTTGGTAATTGAACCCAGGATCTCCAAAATACAAGGTCAGATGCTTTACCGCAAAGCACCCACCTTAGTATATTAATCTTTAGAAATTTGTGCCAAAATGCATGGAATCCAATGTAAGACTTTGGTACAAATATATTAAAAGTAATCATTTTGTCAATAGAAACATACATATTTTGAATCTCGTTTTTTAATGGATTATCTAATAAATGGTATTAAACGTTAAAAGTATTTTATATGGGGTTCATCATTTAGATAATGATATGAGAGTATTTCCAGTTATTTACAATTAAAATAAATAAGTTTGCAGAATGCCCAACTGTTCAATCTCAGCTCTAATTGTGAGTGAGCAGAATCAGATAAGGGCATTTATAAAATAAGGGATTGTTATTTCAGTAATAATTATTTCTTCAAAAAATAACAATAATAATATAGAGAGCTCTATGGCAAACAACAAAATGCCACCATCTGTGGAAACAAATGCATAATAGTAATAATACCTTATATAATTTCAGATTGTACAGGGCCTGAACTATGATAAATTCAATATTGCTCCATTTATGGAATTAAGCTTTGGCACCTTGTCCTTGAAATTCAAGTAGGCTTATTTTTCAAAACATTTCTTTAAATTGCAAACATAAATGTGACTAAAATGGGGGAGAAGTATAAACAAGCCTATTTACATAAAATATTTCAGCATTTTGTCACGAATTTGTGAAACGTTTTGCCAGCCATTTTATGTGCATTTTTGAACTTAGAGAAATGAACTTGGTGATTTTGAAATAGTTTCTTTTTTGACGGTGGGATAGGGTGAAAATGTATTTATTACTGCATTAATATGGAAAAGAGGCAAGGGATCGTGTGCAAGCCTTCTTTTCAATTCCATAGTCCCATACATTGCATTACCCAATTTACAGTGTACACCGTAAGAAAAAAAAAAAGAAACTGTTATTTTTCCTTCTTTTGAAATAGCTCTTTCCACAGAACATTCAGCCCTTGCTCTACTTTAGCAGTTTACATGTATGAACATATCTGTATAAAGCCTATGCTTTTCAGATGCTACTCTTTTAATTGTTAAAGATATATAATTTTGAAAACAATCAAGTTTCTTCTTTTAAAATAATTTGCTAACTCTGTTAATAATTTTTTACTCTGCTTTTATTTACAAAACTGGGTGCATATAATTATTTCACTATTTGCCCAAATTAAATTAATCGGTACACATGCAAAGAAAAATTGCATGACCCCACTCGTATTGGGTAGTTTGTTTGGAAGAGCATGGAATTTCAGTCTTACTTATCACGTAAAGAGTATTTACAATGAATTTGTCAAAATTCAATGAATGTCCTTCAGTAAAAATTTGATATGGCTTCAACAAAAAAATGGCCACAAAATTTCCATGACCATCCTGTGACCTGGAATGTGTTATTTGATTAGTGTTAATAACCCCCTAGGGCCTAGTCTACCTTAATTCTTTGACTGAAGACTTCTTGTTGCTTTTCTTTCCATTCCTTTTTCACTTTTGATCTTTTCAATTGGCCATCCCTGTAACCACAAATCACTTCTATGTCTCACTAATTCTAACAAGCAATACTAAAACATGCTCCTGAAGTCTTAACTACCTTAAACTTACAAATAAAATTAAAAAAACATGCAGAAAAACGACTTACCAGACAAGATCCACTAAGCCACCACGCCTCGCAATCTCCGCTTTAACTCTATTGGCAAATTCTACAGCATCCTCACCTTCCTGCATTTAAACAAAGTTGAAAATTCAGAAGTTCTAGATACGAACCATTGTAAAAGATAAAACTGGCAGCTTACTTCTCGAACCATCGGTGGCAGATACCAAACATCGCAAACAATGGCCCAACTTGTCATCATCATTAATAAATATTGTAAATATCCCTGCTGACTGCTGTTCCAAAATGGGTCACCAAATTTTGGATCATACTATCAAGAAAAAATTGGATAACACGTTTAACTCGCAATATCCATTTCAACAATTTGAAGTGAGTCAATTACATTTAAGTAGGCTATTACTGTAATCACTATATAAATATTAGGTTTTTTTCACAATTTATTCACCTTAATTGCTACTGGGTAAATGGTTGCACCAATTTCAAAACTTCCCTTTTTGAACATCATTACTGATGTGTTATTAATGCAAGTTCCTACAAAAAATTCAGAAAACTGAGTGAGCTTTTAATTAAATACTGTTCAATGCCAGAATTACAAGAATTGCCAAGTCAAATAAAATCTTCATACCTTCTGGGAAAATCAAAATTGGAAGCTTATTTTCATCCTCGACATGCTCTTTAAGTCTGAAATTTTAAACATTTTTATACTGTTACAAGTGGATTAAATTAGGTATTAGCTTAAACTATAGATACAATTATTTTCCAATAAAAGAGTAGTAAACCACATTAAAAAAAATAAAAAAGGACCAATTGCATCTATCCAAAACTTTAAAATTTACATTTCGATGGGTTTTTTCATGCAAAATGGGATATGTTCAGTACGATAGAAGGAAAAGTGATTGGCAAAACAATGAGGTGGTATTATTAGTAAGCCTTTTGGAATTCTCCAGGACTGGCAAATATGAACTCTATTTAAGAAAAGATCCTTTCCTGCATCACAACCACACTTTCATTCCTGTCATTAGAAAAGTAATTCCTCAACTTTTCTTAATGTGAAAACATTTTTAAAATTTATATTTTATTGAAAAAATAACTATGCAAGACAAACAAAAATCAGGCAATATGTATTTACCCAGTTTTATAAATAATATAAAAATCTTATTTTCAATTTCAAAAAACAGAATGGTCACTTTTCTAACAAATGTTGCCAACATAAATGATAAATAAGATTGGAAATCAAAATATATTGAAGGGCAATTGGGCCCAATAATTACCGCCTAGCAACAGCATATCGGTCCTTCGTTTCAGAGCGTTCGAACCATATATGGGAAGATGCTCTGTTCAATGCTCTTTGTAGTAGCCCTAAAAAGCCACCATGGCTTTGCCCAATCTACAAGAAGAATATGAAAATTAATTATTTTCTGTGAAGTCCAGTCATATCAACTGCTTGAGAAACTCCTTACCAATGCATAGCAATTATCGCATGCCAAAACAACTACATCGATAGGAGAAGTGTGATTCGCAACACAAATTCCTGCTTTGCTGGCACGATTCTCTCTGGAGCAAAATAATTGTTATTCTTATTATTATGCCGTGGAATAACTCAATAGAAAAAAGCATTCACAGCAACCAACCTATCGTGGTAAGTAACGATGGCTGAAAACACTCTTGACAGAATGCGAAAGCACATCAAACTAACGCTATAATTAAGCCACTTCTTGAACTTGCTCTCTGGGATGTAACCAATAATTGCAGTTGAGCTGCATAATAATCCGACAGCAAAGACCAGCAGAAATAGCCTGGAAATTTAAGGCAACGTCATAAATTTTCAAAGCAACTATGGTGATAAAAATATATACTAACTATATACAAAAAGAATTCATACCTGACAGGTAGCAGAACCAAGTACCTGAAAAAGAAGCCCAGTCCCCATAGAATTGTCAGTCGCATACTGCAAAACAAACTCTTAGATTAAATATATAACAATGCATTTAGAAAATTAATGAGGACGTTTGCTGAAGCATACCCTTACCTAACATACTGATAGTTTCGATTTGTCCTGGTTAATAAATTCCACGAAACGAGTTCTACAAAAGAGGAATCATACGTCAATCCACTGAATTGCATCAAAGATTTTGAAAAACTCAAGTATAACATTTTAGTTATTTAAATGATTTAATCCCAATGAAGAAATTACAGCAGTTGACTGCACTCCAATTTCTGTCTACAACAAAACTGCAATAAAACCTCAGTTGGACTGCGAACAGCATAATGAAGCACATCTACAGTAAATATGCATTGCACTCTTTGAAGCTTGCACAGCATTCCAAAAAGATAAAACTTTTGTTGTTTTTTTCTTTTTTCTAAGAAAACGATTTTACTGCAGTTGCATTCATAAAACTGTTAATCCAACAGAGCAGAAGAAAATTTCATTGCAATTTATACTGCAGAAACGCACTGCAATTTGGAGTGCAATTACCCGCAAAACGACTGCAATAACTTTCTCACTTGGATGCCTACCTTCAGCTGAAAACCTCTTCGTTACTTCGTCATCAATTATTGCCTAATATTTGATTTCAATTAATATTTAAATTAGTAAATTAAACACTACCAGGTATTTAATCAACCTTTATCTATGGCTTATTTTTATTGGCCCAAAGTAGCCTAGTTATATTTCTATGGGCAATTCACAAAACTTAAATGCTTTTCCCATGATTATTTTAATACCAGCTAGGGGCATTAAGTACACAGTGGGGTCTAACCCCTTCATACAGAGCCATGGAAGCTATAACGATAACTGATTATTAAAACAGTTTAACATACTTACTTCAACTCCTGCCTTTATTAAATCCATAATTAAAGCAAGATTAAATGGTTTGTTGACATCGCCCGCAGCCAAGTCTGCACATTCTTCATTGTCTATTTTGGGCTGTGGTACTAATTTTACTCCTTCCCTGGAAATCACTAAACACAAGAAGTTTATTTAAGCAAAAGTTCAAAATAACAGAAACCACGTATTTAAAGTTCATAAAAATTAAATAACAAAATTTTCAATAGTTTTACCGGAAGTATCAAATAATCCATTAAGTTTCTCTGCAGCATTAGCATCAAAGCTAATTTTTCTTTTATATGCTTTTTCAATTTTAAATCTTCCATACTGGAAATAAAAAGTTATAAGACAATAAGACATAAGACAAAGCATAAGACATTCAACAAAAAAATAAAATGAAACAATGTTAGATACAGCAATATCCAAACTACCCCCTCAAGTTAAATTCAAATCGGTATCAGACAGCAGATTGTACAGATTTCTCCAATTTAGTTGAACATTTTGATTCTGCATTTTTAACCTAGCTGCTTAAGGTTGAAGATTACACTAAAATTTAAGCGATTTATTGACAGAAAATAGATGATAAAAAGCATTTAGGCTACTTTCCTATAATTTCACAACCATATGTTCTGTTCATTAATAAAAAAAACTATCAAGTTTTAATTATGCAACAAAAGGATAACGTCATCAGGCAGAACGTGCCTTTCAGTTTGAACATACTGTACCAAATCAGTTTGGTTAGATGGCCACTGGTAAAAATGTATAGTAAATTGCTTAGATCTACATGTATGCCTAGTAGGCTTATTAATCAGCAATGCATGACTATCAACATATCACATGGGCATTATTTACTATGTTTAACATTTTTATTTCAATATACAAAGATCAAGAAGATATTTAAAGATGTTGGCTGTACATTGTATATTTTAGTATACCTAATCGGGGAGACCGATTTCTTTAAATATAGTATGAACTAGGAAAAAGCAAGAATCGGGTGATAAACCAAGTCCAAGGCTAAGGCCAGACTCTCATACTTTAGTGGTAAAATAGGCCTACATATATTTAATATAACCTTTCAAGATAAATGGTAGTAGGAGTTTAAAACATTTTGGAAGAGAGCTTTCAGAGGAATTTCCTTCAAAATTAAAAAGCTCTCATTAGTTTTTTTTCTGACCGAAATGGAATACACAGGGCCCCAAAATATGTTTACACACTTCAATAGTGGTTATCTATGCCCTTTCTTAAAATTTGAATTGAATATATGTAAATGGTGGCGAAGTGTCGTATTATGCTCTCTCTAAAGATATCTGTAGTCACACGATTGCTAAAGCCACTATGTGGCCGTCTGGGAATCAAACAAATTGGTCAGCGCATGCTTAAGTCTTTTTAAAAGCAATACAAGACCATTTTTAAGTGGACATTTGAGAATGTATGTGAGGCCCAACGACAATGGCGATGTGAGATTCAAAACAGAACCACCGGCCAACATGCCTGACTGCTGCACGCATTCGTGATAAGCTTGAAATCTGTGGCACTGCCTGTGATGTGCACAAGCAAAGATCTGGGAAGTCCTACTTCCAAGGATATGGTGCTGGAACAGTTTACACGTTCACCATAAAAGTCTGTCAAACAATATGCACTTTGAGCACCTAATGTGATTGCAGAAGTTAAACATGACTTACAGCTATCCTTTGATGACTATAGTAACAGATATTTATATATTATATAGGACAGATATTTATTATTGGTCTTTTTTTTGCGCACTATTAGACAATGGAATAATCTTCCTAAAGATAGTATTAAA
>JAQIXP010002606.1:0-14712 GCA_034700285.1 Proteroiulus fuscus
GGCAGCCGACCTTGGGAATTGAACCCAGGTCTCCCAATTGCGAGGCGGGAATGTTACCACTCGACCACACTGGCTTGTACTATTTGAATTCTAATATGGCGGAAATATTCTGAGATGTTTTAGTAACTTCTTATTACACTTGGTGGCGCTTTTGGACATTGAGTTTGAGACTGAGGGGACTATCCAGACAAATAGATTACTTATAAGATTTCTCTAATGCCGGACACCACAGCATCCGGGTGAGTGACGTCACTGTTATGTCGGACGTTTAAAGCAAGATGAATTATAAGCAAGTGCATTCTTGCCATATCAAATGGAACACTCGAGTGTAGAAATTCTGCATTACACTCGAGCGCAGCAAAAACAGTAAATAATACGAGCTTGAAATGTGAGCAACGGATGGTGCTATAGGCCTACCTTAATTAAAAAAGGGTATGTTGATGGTAAACTAACTACCTACCTCTACAGAACAGTAGGCTTAAAAAACTCAAGTCTAGGCTAATTCTTGTTGGAATTTATTATATTTTCCTGAACATTCTTGTTGCAAATTATAAGTGTTGATCAGCAGGTCGACCAAACCAGAAAGGAAGAAAACCCAATATGGCTGCTAACCCTTACGAGGTAACTAACTTTAGCAATTTTTCATACATGTACATTTAAACATCTGTGCTTGAAACTTAACCCTGCATACTGTGCATCGATGGCGTAATTCAGAAGTGACGAATAAGCCAATTTGTCAAAAATGAGAAAATTATACCATTGTGATCCTGGAAGTGTCTCCAATGAACTTTAAAGTTACAGAAATTAATTTAACCTCTAATTGTTAAAGTTACAGAAGTGAACAGTGACGAATAAGCCACAAGCTGTCATTTCTAAGAGTTACAAGTGGTGAATAGTACAATTCGTCAGTTTTAACTTTTAAAAATTTCTCGATACCTGGATTTTTATTAAAATACAAGAGACAAATTTGATAATCTTCGCTAACTTTTTTTTGGGGAACTTTTATTTCTCAAATTACTTAATTAATTATTGACTAATTTAATTATTTAACAAAAATTAACACATTCCCTATAAAAAGTACATATTGTTCTATCTGTTCACCAAATTTCAGCCTTTTAACATTGTTTATTTCCAAGTTATACCATTTTTCCATAAAAATTGCTATTATCTCAAAACCCACATTTTTTTTTACAAATTCGTCACTTCTGAATTAAACCATCGACATCACAACTGAAGCAACACGTTATCATAAATAGTTTAGCAAATTAATTACAAATTGATAGTCTTACCGTATAAGTTCAGTAGTAAACATGGTCCAAGGAGATCGAAGCAAACGGCCATGATTGCGACGTTCCATTCTGTCGGTTAACCACAATGCACTGCGATCTGCAAAAAAACAAAAATAATTTGAATTACGGTATAAGATATATTAAAAAAATAAGCATTTAAAATAATGTTAATAAAATACTAAGAATTTGGGGTGAAATAAAAAAAACCTAAAAAATGACTTTTTCTAGGGATCTACTTTTATGGTGGATGCTTATTGGGGGTAGTAAAATGGTACTGGTGCGCGTAGTAATATGTTCAGTCATCAGGCAGCTTTAAAGGGGAAGCTCACAGTAAAAAATATTTCCCAAAATTTCCCAACCTGTTTAGCCATTTAAAAACTACCGGTAAAATGTTTTCAAAATGTTTCATTTAACAACAGAAGTATTACGTCATCAGGCAGCACTTCTTGATGCGAGAAGCTGGCTCAAGCTGCCTCATGACGTCATCCATAGATTCACAGCAAACTCCAATTGTGTATTTATTTGGTTAGGATGTTTCAAACCCTACCAACATTTTATTCAAAAAAGGCAACATGACCAAATGGATTACATGTCACAAATTTATTATCCAAAAAAAGTACATTAAAATAGGCTACAGTACAGCTACTAATACAGATTACATAGTTAGGATATTACATTTATCACCAGATAGAAAACGTGAATTTGGTATAATACAATATCATACTGATGAATTTGAGCTAAGTAAATACTGTAAGATAAAGCAATTTTTAATTAATCCTAACTACATATCTTAATCCTAACCATGTAACCAATGGATTGCAAAAACTACTCCGGACAATTAACATCCCGTTCTGCAGTCGTAAAAAATAACTTAAAAAATTACAAATAATTGAGACCATGCTGTCTCTCTTGTAAGGCTACATAGTTAGGATGAGTTTTCCAAAATCCTAACCATACAGTCTATGGAAAAAATAAAATTTCACAAGGGATCATCATCCGTTTCGGGGAATCCAGCAGGAGGTTCAACCATATTGGGCATCATGGTAGTCTTCGCCTCCCGGTCAAGTGCCCGTTCCTCGTCCGATTCGGCCTGTAGGGCAAACAGGGTGGACGTGGCCAGCGTCGGCCTGAACGTCATGCCTGTTGGAGGATATTCCGTCTGTCCGGCGGACGGCGTCGATTGGGTCATCTGGAATCCCTTGGGACCCGGCTGGGCGTTACCGAAGTCCTGGAACCCACCAGGGCCAAAACCCGAATCCCCGTGATCCTGCCTTCGGACTCTTTGAGGACCGGTGCGCCTCCTGGCATCCAGCTGCACCGTCGACGCCGTTGTTCCGGTCACGGTGGCGCTGACGTCTAATGTCCCAAGCCTCTCCGTCGCCATTTTGGCCTGCTCATCACTGCCATGTTGGGGCTCGTCAGTCGCCAATTTGACAGAAGCATCACCGCCATGTTGGGGCACGTCAGTCGCTATTTTGGCCGGTCCGGCGCCGCCATATTGGGACCAACCGGAATCTTGTGACTTACCCATGCAACCAGCAGACGCACTGCTTGGTAGATCTCGCTCCGGACGGCCGTGACCGACAGTTCCGTTGAGATCGGCTGACGGCTGAGATCGCGGATTGTGGTCGAATCCGGCTTGGCCACCGACTGGCACGTCAGAGTCGTTGGCTACGGGGCTGTTGGTTGCCTTGGGGTCAGATATAAAGGGAACCCCCAAGACCAGGATCCCAACGTCACGCCTGACGGGTCCATCAGTGTCATCCGTCTGAGACGGCCAAGGAGGCTGATATTCCATGACTGAGGACTGACGGTTTGATTGGTTTGGAGGATGATCATAAGCCTGCGGAGGTTGTTGGTAAGATTGCTGAGGTTGTTGGTAAGATTGCTGAGGTTGTTGGTAGGACTGCTGAGGTTGTTGGTAGGACTGCTGGGGTTGTTGGTAGTTCTGTTGAGGTTGTTGGTAAGACTGCTGGGGTTGTTGGTAGGACTGCTGAGGTTGTTGGTAGGATTGCTGAGGTTGTTGGTAGTTTTGCTGAAAAAGTCAATTTGTTTTATGGAAAAATTCCCTTAAAAACAATCAAAAAGTCAACCTTATCTTAAGAAAGGTGTAAGTGTATCGCCCTCTGTGAAGAATCTGAGCCACTAAAAAAATGGAGATACAAGAGGCAGTCAAACTCAATGGTAATTTTGCATCCATGGTCTGTGTGCATGTACAGAATTTGAAAAAGAAACGTTTTTCCTAACCATGCAAGGCAATGAAAGTTTGTCATTTTAACTATTTTAGCTAATAATAATTTTTGTCCTAACTAAGTAGTTAAGCAAAGATATTTTCCATATCCAAACTATGAGTACCCGGGTACTATGTAAAAGAATAGTTAGGAATATTTTTATGTCTTGGACAATAATGTTTTCTCCTTACCAAGTAGCAATTACCATATTACATACCCAAGAGATCTCCCAATAAGGATTTCTCTTTATCCAAAACAAAGCAGTTAATAAGAATTTTCTATCCTAACCATTAGTTGGCCAATATAAAGTTTTATCCTAACTAAGAAGCGTATTATATCCACACATTATATGCACTAAACTTTAAGGTAAAAAATGGAAATTTCTATTTTCTCCAAAGTTTACCATAAGAGAATATATCCTAACCAATAGTTGCATTCATTGGTTATAGCACTCGATCGTTTCGAAACTCATTTTGTCCACAGAGGGCGCCACGTTCAATCAGAATAACCTAACCAAGAAAACAACGACCAATTTCTAAAATTGGTAATTGGTAATAATACAACTATAAGCAACTCACCGGAAATGCATTGCTGATGGAGACCAATGTCATCCACAGTGGCACAAGGATGAACAGCATAATTGGACGGATCAATATTAATCCTTTTTCAATTCCTTCCCATTTCACAGTCAATGTTGGAATGGGTCTAAATTGGCCAAATTCTTTGCATTATAAGTAACTGGACGGGTGACGTCACCAGTCATTGGTAACCAATCCAAACCCAACCTCCAATGATTTTTTTAATTAAGACTAAAGTCATTAAAAACCCCGGGTCAAGGTACCACAGTTGTACCAAGAGTCATTTGTCACTTCCATAAAACTTTAAAGTACTTGAAAGAAAGTATTCTTGAGAAATCCTGAAATAGGTTAAGTAGGAACCAATAAACAGTGTATTGCAAATTGCTATAACTTGTCCTTATAGTCTGTTTCAAGTTTAAAGTATAATTTTCAGAGCGCCCTCTGCATTTTATAATGTGTCTATAAGTGCTTAAGGCAAGTGAGATTTACATTTTCAAAAAACAACTTCCAGCATGAAAGTGCAGGAAAAGTTATCTGGAAGAGGCCACAGAGTTTTTTCATTTCCTAGCTATGTTGTGTATGGATACCGTAGTTTAAATGCACATTGCATGGTTAGGATAAATACATTTCTTTAACATGTTCTTTACACATTTCAATTGTTTTTAGTGCTTTTATAGTTTTGACACAAAAACATCTGATGTGCAACCAACTTTGAACCAAGGATCGAGGTCTGAACAAAAGTTGCATGGTTAGGATATATTTATTTCCTAACTGTGTACAGCATAAATTTTAACAGTTTTTTCCATATTATGATGGTTCTGGCACCTCATTGCCAATCATGGTAGACTCAACTCTTGAGATATCTCTTTTTATTTCCTAACTATGAAGTGTGTGGATGGTTGTAATTCATATTGCATAGTTAGGATAAACACGTTTCCTAACTATTTTCTACATTTCAATTGCTTTTCAGTGCTTTGATGGCTTTGTTCCAAGAGAGCCAGAAGGCAACCATCTTTGAACCAAGAAAGGTTCAATAAAGTTGCATGGTTAGGATAAATTCATTTTTTAACAATGTAGGCCTACATTTAAACAATTTTTCAATGTTTTTATGATTCTGGAACCTCATTGACAATCATGGTAGACTCAATTATGAGATAACCACTATTTTATTTCCTAACTATGTAATGTTAGGAACATTTGTGAAATTTTTTTTCCTCTTTAATTGGTTAGGATGTTTCAATCCCAACCAACATTTTATTAATAAACAGTGCAACATAAACAGATGATTTTTGATGTCACAAATTTATTATCCAAAAATTGAACATCAATATAAACTACTGTACATCTTCTAATACAAATTATATAGTTAGGATATTACATTCGTCACAAAATAGAAAATGCCTATTTCGGTATAATATACAGTGTAAAAATTGCATTTGATTAAAAAATTTGGTATAACTAAATACTGGCAATGCAAAGTAACTAATTGTAATCCTAACCATGCAGCCAATGGAATGCAGTAAACTATCCTGCACGTTCTGCAGTAGTAAAAAATATAAAAATGTAGAAACAATTATAACGATACTATTTCTCGTGCAAAGGCTACATAGTTAGGATGAGTTTTCCAAAATCCTAACCAGACAGCCTATGGACAATCTCACAAATGATCGTCTTCCATTTCGGGGAATCCAGCAGGCTGGTCGTCCATATTGGGCATCATGGTAGTCATCTGGAATCCCTTGGGACCTGGCTGGGCGTTACCAAAGTTCTGGAACCCACCAGGGCCGACACCCGAATTCCCGTGATCTTGCCTTCGGACCCTTTGAGGACCGGAGCGCCTCCTGGCGTCGAGCTGCACCAGCGACGCCGTTGTTCCGGTCCCGGTGGCGCTGACGTCAATTGGCCCAAGCCTCTCCGTCGCCATTTTGGCCTGCTCGTCGCCGCCATGTTGGGGCTCGTCAGTCGCCAATTTGACAGAAGCGTCGCCGCCATGTTGGGGCTCATCAGTCGCCATTTTGGCCGGTCTGGCGCCGCCATATTGGGCCCAACCGGAATCGTGTGACTTATCCTTGCAACCAGCAGAGGGCGCACTGCTCGGTTGATCTCGCCTCCGACGGCCGTGGCCGTCAGTTCCGTTGAGACCGGCTGCTGGCTGAGATCGCGGATGATGGTCGAATCCTGGTCGCCCACCGACTGGCACGTCAGAGTCGTTGGCTATGGGTTCGTTGGTCGCCTTAGGGTCAGATATGAGGGGAACTCCCAGTACCAGGATCCCAACGTCACGCCTGACGACGGGTGCCGGTCCATCTGAGTCATCCATCTGAGACGGCCATTGAGGCTGATATCTCACGACTGAGGACTCATCATAATTGTCTCGAGGTGTCGCTGCTGAAGACTGACGGTATGAGTCGCCTGGAGGCTCAGCATAAGACTGCTGGGATAGTTGGTAGGGCTGCTGAGGTTGTTGGTAGGATTGCTGGGGTTGTTGGTAGGACTGCTGAGGTTGCTGGTAGGGCTGCTGGGGTTGTTGGTAGTTTTGCTGAAAACAGTCATAATGTTTAATGGAAAAATCCTCTTAACAACAATCTAAAAGTCAACCTTATCATTAGAAAGGTGGAAACGTAGCGCCCTCTGTGAAGAATCTGAGGAACTAAGTAAATGGGATACACAACAACCAATAAAACTCAATGGCAATTTTGCATCCATGGCCTGCGTGTATATCTTCAAAATATCAAAAGAAAACGGTTTCCTATACTATTCAGGTCAATGAAATTTTGTCCTAACTAAGTAGTTAGGCAAAGAGATTTTCCATATCAAAACTACTGGTACCCCGGTACTTTGTAAAAGAATATTCAGGAACATGTTTGCCTTGGACAATGTTTTCCCCTAACCAAGTAGCTTATTACATACCCAATACTTAGACTAAAACAATGATGATTTGCTTTTATCTAAAACATGTCAGTCAATAAGAGATTTTATCCTAACCATTAGTTGGCCAATAAGAAGTCTTATCCTAACTAAGTAACTGATTATATACTCTATAAATATAAATATGGTAAAAAAAGTAAATTTCTTTTCATCAAAACCGTGTAGTCCATGCTAGTCAATAATTTGTTATCCTAACCATTAATTGGCCAAATTAAAGTTTTATCCTAACTTATAAACCCTATACTTAAGGTAAAAATGGGAATTTGTTTTTATCCAAAGTTTACCATAATTATGAGATTTTATCCTAACCATCAGTCGCATCACTCATTGGTTGCAGCACTTGTTTCGAAACTCATTTTGTCCACAGAGGGCGCAACGTTCAATCAGAATACAGAAATCAAGAAAACAAAATGGCGACCAATTTCTAAAACTGGCATAAAAATGAAAATAAACTCACCGGAAATGCATTGCTGATGGAGACCAATGTCATCCACAGTGGCACAAGGATGAACAGCATAATTGGACGGATCATTATTAATCCTTTTTCAGTTCCTTAGCATTTCACAGTCAATGTTCGAATGGGACTAAATTGGTCAAATTCTTTGCATTATAAGCAACTGACTGGATGACGTCACGAATCATTGGTAACCAATCCAAACCCAACCTTCAATGATTTTTGAAGTAAAATTGAGTAACTTAATTCAGACAAAAGTAATTAAAAACCACGGGTCAAGGTACCACAGTTGTACCAAGAGTCATTTGTCACTTTCATAAAAATTTTAAGGACTTGAAAGAAAGTATTCTTGAGAAATCCCGAAATAGGTGAAGGAGGAACCAATAAACGGTGTAATGCAAATTGCTATGAGCATGTCCTTATAGTCTGTTTCATGTTTATAGCGCACTTTTCAGAGCGCCTTCTGCATTTCAGAATGTAAGTTCTTACGACATGTCTTAATGGGATTTACATTTCCGAAAGAAATCCCCAACATTTGAAAAGTGCAGGAAAAGTTACTTGGAAGAGGTCATGTGTTTTTTATTTCCTAACTATGTAGTGTATGGATAGTTGTAATTCACATTACATAGTTAGAATAACTACATTTCCTAACTATTTTCGCTATACATTTAAACAGCTTTTCATTGCTCTCATGGTTTTGACACGAAAGTGTCTGATGGACAACCACCTTTGAACCATGGAAGTTTTGACCAAGTTAAATGGTTAGGATAAATTTATATCCTAACTATGCATTGCATGCATTGCTACAGTTTTCAATGCTGTGATGGTTTTGGCATCTCACTGCCAATGATGGTAGGCTCGACCATTGAGATAAACACAATTTTATTTCCTAACTATGTAGTGTGTGTGGATAATTGTCATTCACATTACATAGTTAGGATAAATACATAAATTCCTAACAATTTTCGCTATACATTTCAACTGCTTTACAGTACTTTCATGGCTTTGGCACGAAAGCGTCAGATGGGCAACCAATTTTGAACTAATATAAAGGTTCAAGCCAGTTGCATGGTTAGGATAAATTAATTTCTTAACTATGTACTGCATACATTTCAGCATTTTTTCAATGTTTTGGTGGTTCTGGCACCTCATTGACAATCGTTGTAGACGTTCGGCAACCCTTGAGATCACTTATTTTATTTCCTAACTATGTTAATTACATTTTTCCTCTACAATTGGTTTGTATGGTTCAATCCCAACCAACATGTTAATATTAATAAAAAGTGCAACCTGGAAAGCTGGTTTATGATGACATAAATTTATTCTCCAAATTGTACACTATACCGTACTGTACATCTTCTAATACAAATTAAATAGTTAGGATAATACATTCATCACAAAATAGAAAATACCCATTTTGGTGTGTTTATATATATAAAGTAATCATTACAATTGATGAAAGAATTTGATACAACTATAAATACTGCCAACACAAAGCTGCTTATTTTAATCCTAACCATGTAATCAATGGAATGCAAAAAACTATTCTACACAATTAACATCAGTCATAAAAAATAACATAAAAAAGTAGAAATAATTGAGACAACACTAATTCTCGTGCAAGGCTATATGTTTAGGATATGTCTTTCAAAATCCTAACCAGACAGCCTATGGAGAATCTCTCATCTCGGGAATCAAGCCCTTAGGTCTTAGCCAGAACATTAGCATTGCAATGACTTTCTGCAATCAGCAATGATGGATTAAAATATGACATATTTACTAATAGCCTGCTGGAAATTGTGCAGAAGGGTTTTCCATATAATAGGGCATCACGGTAGCCGCCTGGAATCCGTTGTGGCCCGGCTGGGCATTACCAAAGTTCTGGAACCCACCAGGGCCGACACCCGAATCCTGCCTTCGGACCCTTTGAGGACCGCGTCTTAGGGCGTCCAGCTGCACTGGTGATGCCGTTGTTCCGGTCACGGTGGCGGCATTGGCCATGGGGTTTTTGGTCTCTTTGGGGTCGGATATGAGTGGAACGCCCAGAACCAGGATCCCGAAGGTATCCTTTGGTTGTTTGTAGATCTGTTGAGGTTGCTGGTAGTTTTGCTGAAAAAGTCCATTTGTTTCATAGAAAAATTCACTCACAATTTACAAACAAAAAAGTCAACCTTATCATAAAAAAGGTGTAAACGTAGCGCCCTCTGTAAAGAATCTGAGCAACTAAAAAAGTGGGTGTTACAACAGCCAATCAAACTCAATGGCAATGTGTCCATGACCTGCGTGCATCTTCAAGATTTGAAAAGAAAATGTTTTTCCTAACTATACAGGACAATTAAAATTAGTCATCCTAACTATACAGGCAAACCTTAACTTTTGCCCTAACTAAGTAATAGGGTACTTGTTTTATCCAAACCATGGCAGTCAATAATTTATTTCATCCTAACCATTAGTTGGCTAATAAGAAATTAGGATTTCATTTTATCTAAAACATTTCAGTTAATATGGTAATTTTTAATCCTAACCATTAGCTGGCCAATAAGAAGCTTTATCCTAACTAAGTAGTTTTTATATACCCTATACTTATGCCAAAAAAAAGGGATTTCATTTTATACAAACCATGTCAGTCAATAAGAATTATTTTATCCTAACCATTAGTAGGTCAATAAAAAGTTTATCCTAACTAAGCAGCTTATGATTTACCCTATACTTAAGGTAAACATGAGGATTTTGTATCCAGTATCCGATAACAGATTTTATATTAGCCATGCCAGTCAAAAATATATTTGTATCCTAACCATTAATTGGGCAAAATGAAGCTTTATCCTAACTAAGTAGCTTATTTTATACCACATACTTGTGGAAAAAAATTTGGGATTTCTATCCAAACCATGTCACTGATGTCTGTCAGTAAAAACTTATCCTAGCCATTAGTTAGGAATGGTTAGGAACATTAGTTGGCCAATAAATGTTTTATCCTAACTAAGTAGCAACTCCAAATTTTGAAAGGTAAAAAATGGGGAGTTCCTTTTATCCAAAAATTACTATACGAAATGTTATCCTAACCATTAGTTGCACTCATTTCGAAACTCATTTTTGTCCACAGAGGGTTCCACGTTCAATCACAATAACCTAACCAAGAAAAAAACGACCAATTTCTAAAATTGGCATAAAGATGAAATTCAGCAACTCACCGGAAATGTATTGCTGATGGAGACCAATGTCATCCACAGTGGCACAAGGATGAACAACATAATTGGATGGATTAATTTTAATCCTTTTCAGTTCCTTGGCATTTCACAGTAACTGTTCGAATGGTTCTAAATTGGCCCAATTCTTTGTATTATAAGCTACTGGTTGAGTGACATCACGAGTAATTGGTAACCAATCCAAACCCAGCCTTCAATAATTTTTGAAGTAAACAATTCAGACAAAGGGTCATAAAAACTCCGGGTCAAGGTATCAAAATACCAAGAGTCATTTGTCACTTCCATAAAACTTTTAAAGAGTTTGACAAAAACATGCTTGAGAAATCCTAAAATTATATTATTGAAACAAAATAAATAAATAAGCCAATAAACAGTGTACTGCCAATTGCTACAACAATGTCACTATAGTCTGTTTCACATTTTTAGTGCACTTTTCAGAGCGCCCTCTGCATTTCAGAATACGTCTGTAAGTCCTTACATCATGTCTTACTGGGATTTGTATTTCCGAAAGGAATCTCCAGCATTTTAAAAGTGCAGGAGAAACTATATGAAAGAGGTCATTGAGATTTTTTATTTCCTAACTATGTAGTGTAAGGATACCGGTAATTGTAATTCACATTACATGGTTAGGATAAATACATTTCCTAACTGTGTTCTCTATACATTTCAACTGCATTTCAGTGTTTTCATGGTTTTGACACCAAAGCGTCAGATGGACAGCAAACTTTGAGCCAAGTTTCATGGTTAGGATAAATTCATTTCCTAACTACGTACTGCATACATTTCAAAATTTTTTCAATGTTTTGATGGTTCTGGCACCTCACTGCCAATCATGGTAGGCTCGACCTTTGAGATAAGCACTAGTTTATTTCCTAACTATGCAATTTGTGGATAGTTGCAATTCACATTACATGGTTAGGATAAATACATTTCCTAACTATGTTCGCCATACATTTGAATTACTTTGATAGTTTTGACGCAAAAGCGTCTGAAGGAAGGGGCAACCAACTTTGAACGAAGGGAAGTTCGACCATGTTGCATGGTTATTAAAAATTTAATTTCCTAACTATGTATTGCATACATTTCAACAGTTTTTTCAATGCTGTGACAATAGTTTTTAACAAAAATGAAATATAAATGAATTATAATTATACAAAATGTTCTTTCAAGTACAGTTTTCATTAAGCATAATGAAGATCCTAACCATGTATCCAAATCAGTTTATCCTAACAATACAAGACATTGCATGCATGTGAAATAAATGAAAATGAACATTTTTTAAACAACCAATGAAAACCTGGTTGATACTTTATACCAAATAGTAATACAGAAAAAAAAAGAATATTATAACCAAATAAGCTCTGAACTATTTATCCAATAAATACATTTAACAAAAATGTTGAGAGTTCACATGTCAATTTCCTAACTAAGTAAGGCGTTATACACCCTGATTTGCATCATGACGCCATATTGGCGAATCCGCTCCAGGATCTTCCAAATCTGGGATCAATGTGGTAGTGGCATGCTGGTACGGTTGATGAGGTTGCTGGTATGGCTGTTGAGGTTGCTGGTAGGGTTGTTGAGGTTGCTGGTAGGGCTGTTGAGGTTGCTGGTAGGGCTGTTGGTAAGCTTGCTGCTAAGAGAAAGGATTACCAATCATGCCTTTTCGATTCTTGTAAATATTAAAACTATGTTTGCCATTGTAATTTGTCCTCCTATGTTGGTCTACGACATATTTTATTCTGATTATGTTACACAAAATAACTTTTTAATCCCAACTATATAGGCCAGTGGGGTTTTTCACCCAAAATATGTTGGCCAATTGGACTTTCCAACCTTTGTTGACCAAACAAAATTTTCATCCTAACTATGTTGGCCAAGAGAATTTACTATCCCAATAGAATTTTTCATCCCTACTATGTTGGTCAATGGGAATTTTCATCCCATGTTGACCAATGTCAATTTTCATCATAATTATGCTGCACAAAAGGATACAATAACAATACAGTAACAATAGGTGAATGGGGTTTACAGTTAAGGCGGCCACGAGTATAATAGCTCAGCGTAAACAAACAAAAAACAAAATGGCGGCCATGAAAAACTCACCGGAAAGGCACTACAGAAGAAAGTCAAAGTCATGCACAGCATCCAGAACAACATTATTGGAAGGATCAATATTAATCCTTTTTAGTTTATTTTCAAATGCTTTCTACTCAACGTTCGAATGAACCCAATGTGTAAATTCCATTTCATTTATAAGAAAGTGTCAATATGACGTCACAGGTCACCAAAGTCATGTACAACTGCGCCACACTCATTTCACACTTTCATAAAACTTTTAAAGACCTCAGAAAATAGCTTTCTTTAGAAGTGCCTTAAAATAGGTTAAGGAAGAACATATAAACAAGGTGATGCAAAACTAACCAATTAGTAAAAACAAAATGGCGGCGTCAATAAAACACAGGGGATAAAAAATAAAACACATCTTTATTATGCAAATGCTGTTTTACATTGAAAAATCGCATACATTTCCATTACATTGAAAATAATATCAATTGGTCTTGACATCATCATCCCAACCATGTATCCTATCCAAACCATAGAAATCCTAACCACACAGAATATGGAGCAAATCAGATGATTACTGCTATTGGGAATTTAAGATTCGATAAAATCTAAACCTGGTTAGGAGTCGAAGGGCACCACTGCGAATAGTGTAAATCCTAACCACATAATAGAGTACTTCCTAAACCCAACTAGATTTTGAATTTTTAGAAAATAACTTGATTATTGTTATTTTTTATATCTTAGCCTGTCTTTGAGCAATAAACTTGATAAAAAAAAAATATGTATTCTTGTCTTAATTGTAATCCTAACTTC
Organism: Proteroiulus fuscus; assembly: GCA_034700285.1. Classification (NCBI taxonomy): domain Eukaryota; kingdom Metazoa; phylum Arthropoda; class Diplopoda; order Julida; family Blaniulidae; genus Proteroiulus; species Proteroiulus fuscus. The sequence goes on from JAQIXP010002606.1 coordinate 13,570, forward strand.
ATAGTATACATGGAAAAATTTGACTGGAAAATAACTTTTTCGACTTAATTTTTATACAAAATTATGAAAAGGGTAATTCCATTTAAATTCTAACCTCACAGTCATTAGGAAGAACTTAATCAAAAATAGTTACTGTATTGTCGAGTGTATTGTAATTCCTAATTACATAGCCAATGGGAAAAGGAAGTAATTTTGATTCGATTGTTATTCCTAACCATATAATCAATGGAAAAAAATTTAATTTTAATCCCTGCCTAATTGGGGCTTATCAGTCGATAGCCGAACAGGTCCATGTCCACCATGTTTGGGCCAGGCTGCAGTCTCCACGTCCGGTATGGACTGATGGAATCCAGATCTGCCACTGCCTGAAGGCCTCTCAGTTGAAACCTGCAGAGGGACATTCCCTTGGTTTTTGGGCTCCCGTGTGGTGAGCACGTCCCGCTTATCTCGGTGGGTCACGCTGGCTCGGGTTGCATTGTGACGTAGTAAGAAGGCCCTAACGGTTTGGTTAGAGGGCGCTGCAAAAGAGACATCTCGGGCCACTCTTCCGGTTTCATTGTACTCGGTTCCGTTGCGGGATGGCAGGAAGGCGCCACGACTGTGCCTGATAGGTCCATTTGTAGAGGTGTTAGAGGGCGCTATGGTCGGTATATCTCGTCTCAAGGCATGATGGGACTTATCAGTAGAACTGCTAGGTGGCGCTTTGGTCAAAATGTCCCTTCTCACAGCATGATGGGACTTATCAGTAGAACTGCTAGGTGGCGCTTTGGTCGAAATGTCTCTTCTCACAGCATGATGGGACTTATCAGTGGAACTGCTAAGTGGCGCTTTGGTCGATACATCTCGTTTTCCTTGGCTGTGGCGTGGTTTGTCAGTGGAACTACTAGGTGGCGCTGCAGTTGATAGTTCCCTCTTTGGCCGCTGGGTTTCATTTTGAGAATTGAAGAAAGATCGGCTTTGGTGAGGTTTATCTGTGAATCCGCTAGGTGGCGCTTGGGTTGGTAAGTCTCGTTTTCCTTGACTGTGGCGTGGCTTATCAGTGGAGCTACTAGGTGGCGCTGCAGTAGATAGTTCCCTCTTTGGCCGCTGGGTTTCATTTTGAGAATTGAAGAAAGATCGGCTTTGGTGAGGTTTATCTGTGAA
>JAQIXP010002607.1:0-14712 GCA_034700285.1 Proteroiulus fuscus
CCCCCCCCAACAGGGCAATTGCCCCCCCCCGTCTTAGCCAGCAAAATGGCCGCCCGGTATCCAGAGAAAATTGCCCCAAAGCTGTAACATGTGATTGCCCCCCCTTAACAAATTCCTATATCCGCCCCGTGGTGATCCAAGGGAGTGTAGATCGGGGTGATCACCATACCCCCCCCCCAGGTATCTGTCACTATTAAATCATTACGTTTCACAAAATCACCCCCTTCACAATTTTTGTCCTGGATCCGCCCATGAGGTGTGTGTGGGGGGGGGGGAGTTCCATTCCTTTATCGCCCTCCCCCCCAAACAATTCGCTCGTTCATTAAAAGCTTCCTTGTACTTAATTTTTGGATCAAGGTTAACTGTATGTATGACTCGATGTAAGGCTTTCTCAAGTCACGCTTGGTTCTAACAGTGAGCCACGCTCATATAAGGTGCCACATTGAACAAATTTCACTGGAGGATTTAAAGTTAGTCTAAATTGGTGCCTGATATGAGCGTGACACTAAAGTGTTCACGCCCTACAATGTAAACGCAGCTTTGGGTTAAGCATATAGAGGTAATGCATTTATTTCAATTAGCTCTTAAATTATATTAAGCAACGTTTACACTACAGCAGTGAGTACAAACAAGCCATTAAGCCTCGCTGATATGAGACACCATATCAGACAAAATTAACTCAAACTAAAATAGACATTAGTTGGGGTTTTCAGCAGCATCACATACACATAGGCCTATGTGGCTCACTACTATATTCTCTTTTGATACTGTTTTCAGATAACAACGTCCGAGGCTCAAAAATAGTTGAAACAGACTTTACTATAAATGCAACTATTTTGACAACTTTTTTAGATATATGTTACTGACTTCATGTCTTTGTAAAATTGCAAAAGTGACCATGTTTAGTTTACAAACTTTTAGTGGAATTGCCAGGGAATTGCTACAAGCCCTGTTCCAATACAAAAAAAAAATTGGGAAAAAAAGAAAAGAAATTTAGAAGTCTTGGATATTGTAAGAAAGCAAATTCTTGAATTTTCTTTAAGAGGGGGGGATGGATACACATTCTTTGTTAGCTTCCAAGCCCTTGTTTCACTTTTTTTTACCTGACATGTCCTATCGTTTTTATCCCCGTTTATTCCTTTACCCTCCTTTATTTTTTGCTTAGTTTTTTTTTTTACTTCAATGCCTGCTTTTACCTACCAATCAGCTACAGACTTAACCTTAACCATGGTTTACTCCTAGGGCAAATCTGCATCATTATAGTCTAGTGCAATTATTTGAACGATCAGCGATTTCCTTTTCACAAAAAGCCAATTGTACAATTTTGCAGACTTAAAGGACCAAACCGACTTAAAACTTAATTTTGAAAAAGTATACATTCCAATATTAACTGGGTCTTCTTCTTCGTTCAAAACTCTCAGAAATGTGAAAAAGTAAACAAAAAATTAACAAATTCATTATCAATATGATGATTTCCAGTCAGTTATGAATGACCCTGCATATTTAACAGAATAATTATGTAACTGTATATTTCTTTCAGAGTACTCCTGCCGTCCCTACCTGTGGGGTTATCCATAAAATCAAATAAAAACTAATGAAAAACATTTATGAAATCATAAAAATATCATAAATAACAGAAGTAGCCCCGATTTACATCAATTAAATCCTGTCTTGAAATTTAATAGCTCATTTCAGACCACATAAGCACATCATAAAAACAAATTTTTAATAACATTTTCTACATTTTATAGGCTGTTCAACAAAGGCAGGTTTTATACTCTTACATGTATACTTTATAAATAGTTGTTTGCATATAAAATTTCCAAAACAGGATTTTTAATTATTGTAAAGCTTCTCACTGCATTTTTAGATGTTTACACGACTAATGTTAATGACAAAGAACTGCATGCTTTTAATACCAATTACAGTTTCCTAATTGTTAATTTTTTTGTCCAGGAAACAGCTAGAAACAGAAGCTAATATTTCATTGGCCTAAAGATTTATTGGATTTTAAATTTAATGCAGACCACCAGGGCACATCCAGGGGTAATGGGAATTTGGAAAAGAACAATAGACGGATGTAGGTCTGGGTTCATTTGAAATTTTCAGGCAAAAAAAATTTTTTTCTAACATAAAATATTGGGGGAAAAGATATGCATGGTCTGTCTTTGTAGGTGCCAGAATTTTTTTGGTTAAAAATTTCATTAACTCTTAAATATTTTAACCATTATTCTTCGTTTGGTTTTAGGTCCATGCATTTGTGGTTATATAATGGATGAAAAAATGCTAAAAGTTTCAAGACTCCCCAAGGGTGTGTGCATATTTGTAAACGTGGCATTTTGGAACCAGTTCCAGTGCCTTAAATGTTATTCGAAAGTACATTTTTAAAATACCCCAGACACTTATAGAGTAAGAGAAAATAGCAGCCATTTTTTTGCAGTTTTTTCTCTCAAGTAAAATATCCTTTGACATGTGTGCATGGCAGGCAGCCATTTTGAAAAATAAGTAAATCGTGTAAACAACAACAAAAGTATTGAAAATTTCCCTTGTTTTTTATCTAATTTAATTGTAAAATCGAAATATTATGTTAAAGTTGCTTCTGATATATGACATAGTCACAGTGAACTATACACAAAACTGCCTTTTAAAATTTGAGTGTAATAGCAGAGCTTGCACTTGCTCAAAATAAAAGTGAACAGAAAAGAAATCATTGCTTGTGTTATGCAATTAGTAATTTAAAAACTAAGGTTCCTTCTTTTGATTGGTTTCTTTATGTTCGACAATTCACTCTTTCTTTAAACGGTCAACTGTTTTTCTAATTCTGGAAAATACTATAATACTACATTCGATTGATTTACGTTTGTAAAAAAAGATAAGAATATGAGCTTCTCTCGATTATAGTGAAAAAAAATCCTCTAATTTGCTAAAATCTGGTGACTTTCCAAAATCTTAGATCGATTTTTGTAGAAGCAGCTTACGATATCTCTTTTCTTAACCCCACAAGCTTATAATTTATTTTACATTCAGAAGAATTTTTTCAAATGGTATTTCCCCTCCTTAATTAATCTCTGAAACAATAGCTATTAAAGTAAATTACCTTGGTATATCATGAAGCTCACGACTAAATGAAATGTATCTTGCCTGGATAAATAATAAGAAATGCTTAACTTACATATCTTTCACATAAGAGTTGAAGATCTTATATGAAGTGCAAAAATGCAATAAATAAAAGCATGCTGGTCTAACTCTAAACTGTTGTTTTGTTTCATTTTTTTTTAAATGGACTTTTGAAGCAAAGCTCGTTGAATCCCTGTTTTTAACAACTGGTTAGGGATTTAGCACTGGTTTCAATCCAACTTTAATGTACACCAGTTTGAACTAAGGAGAATACACTGTGGTCGGGTAATCATAAATGCACAGGCCCAATGGAAATTCAAATGGTAAATAAAATGAAAAGGGAAAATTGAGTACCAACAGGCCTAAAGTGAAGCCAATTATTTAATCAATACAAAGAGTTCTAAAAGCTAATGGCATGGCCACAAGCCAATTATTAAATGGCTTAAAGACAAATTTTTGGGCAATTATAAAAGACCTGTAATGTAGCTTGTGCTTATAATTACGACTATGTCATATTATAGAAAATTAATTACAGAACCATTCATGTGGGTACTATTCAAGCGAGTTTTAATTAAGCACCTTTGATTGGAAAATGTACTGATAAAACAAATTTGCTTCCCCTTGTAATTTTCACTGATTCCCTTAATTAAATAAGTAAAAAACGGATTATTTGTTCAATTTCTTAGTATTTCTAGAGAACTTTTATAGATTTGAAGGAAATCCAGGAATTATACATTGAAACAAATGTAATATACACGCAAGTTAACTCCTTTTTTCTAATTTAATTTTTTTTCTATTGCAAACCTAAATATAAAAATTATTTTTTTTAAATTGGCTAACATTTTTCTTTAGAATTGAGTGTAATTTGTATAAATTTACAGTTTTTTTTGCAAGCTTAGACTGAAAATATATATACAGACAAGACACTTTTTTTTTTCAAAGAAACTGTTTAATTTCAAACTTTTAAAATGTTAATTTTTTTGAAAAATATGGTATAGTTTCAGAAAACATTACAAGCAGCGTAAATAATGTGTTGTCAGCAATTACCATCGACTAATAGTAAAGCTATCATGGTCATGTCATGATGCCATATGCCATGAATTGAAATTTAATATGCAAAATATACATGTATATAAAATAGCGAAAGGAAAGAACTTTTTAACTTTGTCTGGCATATGATGCATGCTTGACAATGATCTAGGGATTATTGCTGACTATGTCTGATTTCCACCCTAGTTTTAATTTTTACCTGACTTATCCTAACTATTTACACTTTTATATTCTCAAACTTCCACTATTACAAATTAATTAATTATAACTTGTTATTTTAGCAATAAGACAAGAAGTCCTGTGCAACCCCAGTGCTTTTTCATCAGCATGTTTGTTGGTAATGATGGTACCACCATTGATGGTTTATGGGATGTATTGGAGCCTGGTATAACAGTACAATATACCAACATTTATGTTCCAGCCCATCTCCACAATTTCCTAAATGTTAGTTTCTACATAGAACCTATAACCATTTTAAAAGATACCGAAAATAGTTAAAAACTTTAAAATTTTAGTGGTAAAAAAAATAAAGGTTTTAAAATTTTTAATTTAAAAATACATTTTAGGCAAATTTTTTTATTATTTCAAAAAAACAGAAATTTGAGAGTATTTTTAAATTAGCCCATCATAAACTAATATTCATCCTGGATTTGTCAGTTAACACCAGAGTCAACATTTTGCTGTTTACACCATCATTTTCGAATATAAACCTATATTTTTTTTCAAAATACATCACATTGACCAACATGTTCCAGTATGTTGGACTACTTCACCAATTATAGCAAAAATTCCAGGATGTTCAGATGGAAGATCTTTTCCCTTACAAAAAGAAAACCTATTTCTTTCAATTTGATCATCATCATTCCCCATCTTGGTATAAGAAGACTGATCAGAATTGCAAGTACTGCTTTTTACCTCTGATATTATTTGGCCAAGTGAATCTTTTACTCCATGTTGTATAATCCATAGTGCGATTCGCCCGATCAATGCAATCCTCTGCACTAAATGGGAAAAAAGAAGGGAGTTTCGCTGAGGCTTGGTTTGATTTATTTTCATTGAAACGTTTGTAGTAATACTCACACTTGGGATATTAGTGGGGTTCAAATACAAGACTTTCTTATACTGTGGAGGGTTGGAAAAATGCCATTTTCCTCTCTTTTCTCATTTTGAACTTATAGGTAAGCTTCGATGGTAGCATAGCAACCTATATATACTGCTGGATACATCTGTGCCTTTCAACTTCCTGGGGTTTGAAATCCATCTAGGTCCCTCATAAGTAACACATTGTATTCCTATGCTAGTTAATATAACAGCAGGAAATTGAGATAGGTTTTCAAGAGGGATTTTTTTTTGCATTGCACTTGCCGATTGCATGGGACCATCAACGATTAAAGCTTAAGATAAGAAGACCCAATGTGTGGCAGGTTTCCTGAGGGGGATAAAGGCACCATGGCAAAAAACACACAAAAACTGAATAGATTAGTATCGTATTGACTGGCCAATAAGTCAAGAAATTCAAAATGTTTCCAAAAAATTTACATTGTTTTTGTGCAGAAAAATGATTTGAACTAGGCAGACAGTTTTAAGAAAAATTATTTAAATGAATCTGAACGAGAAGTATAATTTTTGAAATTTTTTTTTACATATCAGAACATACATGCTATTTTGGAAACTGAAAAAAACAGTTTCCAGCATTTTTTTCTTGCAAAAATGCACACTTTTTAACGTTTTATCATAACAAAAACCAATTAAAGTTAATGAAATCCCAAACTCACATTTTCTTTTCAAACGGTCTCTTCGTATTGGTATCAATTTCAACCTGAAATCCATTGGAGTATTTGTTTTGTGTAGTTCTACATTAGGCCTACATAGTTGGTCTGAAAATATAATTAAATAAAACGACACTTTAACAGACGTATATTAAAAGCTGGTCAAATATTGGTCTTAACATTTTATTTGCTGTTGTCTACTCTTCACCATACAAACCAATAATAACAAATACGACAATTTGTACATATTGATAAAATGTGAGCACTTAGTAGAATAGGAATTTGTAGTCAAACAGGCCGGACGTCATTTGGCTATATATAGTAATTAATACATAATCAAACTGTTTTTTTTCCCCTCAACACACGCTGAATAAAATACAGCACTTTTTTGTTTTTCTTTTACAGCTTGATAGTCGAGATTTTCATTTTTGGCCAAGGTCTATAATTACCAGGGCTAATTAAAAATAACTACATTGTCCACCTCATGACATTGCCTACTTTTCTTAATGGAAGGGACCCGTTGAACAAACCACACTATTCGTAAACACCAAAGCTAAAACACCATGCTAAACAAGTCGGGCAAATATGCAACAGAAATCACGAATCAAAACTCTTCTCAAGCGGTTTTTATTCCACAAATATAACTTTCAATGCTTTGAATATTCGAAAAAAAATATATACCTTGAAAATAAGCTTCAGTTTCTCATTTATCTGCAAAGGATTTTTCAATCCAAGAGTAGAGATCCTATAATATAAATATAGGCCTTGTTCTTAGAATGCCAGACACACGTGCAAAGCCAAAAAATAGGAAACTTCCCACTTGCACGTGAGTGGAGCACACCGATCGCGTGCATGTATTCTGTATTTGAACATATATTCTAAAGAAAGAATAAGCCTATTTTTAATTTTACTTTCAATATTTGGGAATTTGAGAGTGAGAAAGTGGAGATATTCAGGCATTTTAAGGGATATACTTTCGGATTGTTAAAAGGTAAAATAAAGACAAGTTTCAATGCAGTTCCTTTTAACCCAATTCTTCTGACCAATAACTGATAAAAAATAGGGTTTTGTGGAAGCTTATGTGGAAACAAAACAACAACAAAAAAACTTGTCTGGGTTTTATGAAAAGGTACAGTCCATTTAGGATACACATTTGCTGCCATTTTTTTGCCCTTATATCCAAGAAAAAAAAGGACCTTTCTCCTCAAATTTTTACCCAACATTGTGTAAAGCGTTTGCATGGAAGTCCAACAAACATTAGGCTATATAACACAATCAAGAAGGTATCATCATAACATGCCATTTCAAGAACTTAGCAAATTGAATACAGCACAAATGCATTGATGACCCCAGTAAGTTAATAAAAGCAAACCCAATTATTTTTTCATTTGTGATTTTTTTTTCTATAAAATTGCTAGGAAATTTGATACAAATGGCCCATTGGCTTTGAACTGCGCCAGAAATAAGGTAGGACAAACAAAGGTATAGACTATATGCAATAAAATGAATCTTCTGTAGGCCTACTACTTTAAAAATCATTAAATATATTATTAGTTAAATTGTAAACAAATTAATTAAGATCCCGTAAAACCAGCTAGCTTCAGAACAACTTTGTAATATGATATGTTATCTATGATAAAAACTTTGTTTTCAGATAGACAATAAAATATTAAAACGTGAGTAATTTAAATGCAGTAATAAAAATAATAATAATAATAATGAATATATTTGTATATATATTCTGGTTTGCTTCCTTTTTTCGGACAATTATTAATTGGTTTATAAAAATTTATTATTATTACCAATATTACTTCTTTTTTTGCTAATATTTTTATTCTGAATCATAAAAATCATACGTGAACAGCATTTACCATTATTAATTAATAGACTGAAAAAAAATGAAATTTGGAAAAGTGTGACCAAGATAATTCACATTTCTAAACAATAAAATATACAAGTACATTGAGTAATCTTTAAAGTCAAATAAAACAGATAATTCTAGCAGCACTTTCGTTTTTTTACTGCAATCATAAAATAATTTAATAATGTGTGTGTACATGGATGGTGCCTTCGATTGGAAATAAACTAGCACATTAAAATCCACCGAACCAGAACATTTCATTGAAATTCCAATAAAAACATAAAATGCCGCCATCTTGTTTTCCCTACTTCAAAACTTTTGAAAGTAATTTTTAATATAAAAACCGCTTCGGTTCGAGTTTTGATTCTTGACACAATTATAATGCATTTGTTAGATACAATATTAGCATATGCCACGAGGCCAATTTATTAAACTTGAGGTAGCTTTCGCTCGAAAACAATTGAAATCTTGTCTTCACAAAAAACCTTTAACTTTTACACATTCCTACACCAGTTCCATGCATAAAAAAATGACAACCCTCTTGGAATTATTAAAAAATATTCAGTTAAAATTTGCACGCAAGAAATGATAAGTGCTGCAGCAATAATGGACTTCAAAAGTCTCACAATTACATTTTTTAAAGCTAATAGCAATAAATAATATCTAAAAAATGTAAATTCGAGTCTCAAATTGAAATGCTATATTAACGGATATAAACGTGTTAAAAATTATAATATAACCAAACAAAAAAGGCAATTGTCAAATTTTTTTGACTTCATTTTTACATTTTTCCATCATTGACCATCTCGCAAACAAACCTTCCAAAAAACATAACAACTACACTGTACAATACATAATATTCCAGCCATGAAAAAATAATTACTTAATCAAGGCATAAAATGGTGGGAGGAAAAAAGGACCAATCAATGGTAGCAAGGTGATATAAGACAATTCAACATTTGTAATTTATACAAAAAATGTCAAGAGAAATATTTAGCAAATTGAAATTGAAAAAGAAATCATATTCAAAGTAAACAAAATATTTCAAAGTGATAGAAATGCATTGGTTAGCATGATTGTAGTCCCTGTTTGCGCGCTAACCAATACATTTTCGCCACTTTTAAATTTAGAGTAAATGAGATCGTTTATGGACTGATGACAATACTCAACCTATATTGCTGCCATCAGATATTTTTTTTTTAAATTGTACATTGTATGAATTTTTATCTTAACACCTGCATCCATTGACCATCCACCGATTATGCCGTCAAAAACACAATTTTTAAGACTAATTTTGGTTTCTTTCCCGGAAGAACTAGCGCAGATTATCTTCCACTAGCAACAATTTTCTAGATTTGCATTTTTGCTAATGTTACAAAAATCTTTGCTCGTTTTCAATTAGCGACGTGCATACACATTTAAAAATGAGATTATTATTTTTTTTGTTTTTTTTTATCTTCACAACTGCAATAATAAAACAAATACAGCTACGACCTCACGTGTTGACTAATGAAATTAACCAAATTTGTAATATGGTATAATTTCTATGATTGTACATGTGCTTTTTTTCACACAAAAAATGATGCACAAATAAGGAAAGGTTGGGTTTACAGAAATAATTAATGCAGGACACACACAAATGAGAAAAAAAGATGAATATACATATTTAAGAAACTGGCAGAACAGGAGGGAAGGAGTCAAAGGTAAAGACGCCATTTTGAAAATAATATACATAATGCCTGGTTCTTTTGCTTTCAATTCCAGAGAAAAAGAATTTTCTTCTCCTTAAAATTTTTGCCACCATCCTGAGCTTCACGTTAACGTGATTTCTCGCGAGATCTCGTTAAGCCCGCAAAATACAAAATGGCGTTTCACCCCATTGGAAAAACATGGTCAAGCAACTATGAATATAGTTTACATTATCTTCAAAATGGCATAAAAATTCCTTTTATGAGTAGGTAGTCTTGGTGTAGTTTATTTTCACGAAAATGATGATTTTTTATGTTATTTTTTTGTAACAATTTCACAAGTTTTCATATCACACAAGCACACATTCAAACATACGGCGTTATTATACACATACGCACACTCAACCCACAGTAGATTTTATAGAGGCAAGTTTAAGTGGAAAAAAGTGGAAGAAATAGTGTTTAGGGGTTAAATTTGATGTCAAAATATTTGAATTGGTATTATTTAGTAATATTTTTTATATAAGTTTTAATATTTCCCGAAGATTTTCCCTCGCTATTTTTAGGACTCCAAAATAAGTTTTTCCCAAATTCCCCTTGATTAGCCATTCTTTATACTGATTATTATTATGTTATACACGGTTACATTTATAGGTCTTTGCTAATTACAGTTTTATATAATGGCAGTATAAATGCCAAGCTTCATCTCACATTAGATAACACCATTTCCATTCATCGCATTTTGCAGGTATTTTTTCATTTGAAAACAAGATTTCAGAGATTCTACTCCGAAATCTTTGCAAAAAAAATCGACATTTTTGTGTACCACTGTCGATCCCCATGCACGAAAAATGAAACACTAACAATTTGGACCAAAAGTATACACACACACACAAAAAATGCTTAAGTAACATGTGAGGATGGCCATAAATTTCGTACAAAATAGCTAAATGTTTAGTTTTTGTAAAAGCATATCTTCTAAAGTGGAACCAGTTAAAAAAAATTGGAAGTAGGCCTATTTTCTGTATGGTGGTTGCATGATCGAAACCGAACAAGCCTATAATTTTAAAAATGATTTTTTTTTCTAAACTATTCATGAATGCAGAATTCAAATGGTTCAATTAGGTGGGTTCAAATAGATACAATGTATTGCCTCCATCTTATTTTTAGTAACAAGGGCTATTTATAAGCCAACTTCATACAACAAAATATGATTTAAAAATGGCCTAAGGGCAACCAAAAAAATTCTTAAACCAAAACGAGTTAAACTAGGCTTTCCTTAGCAGAAATTTACTAATTTATGATGTAGTTTAACTAGCAAATATTCAAATTTCTTCGCTAACTACAAAACAAGTGTGTATGGGGTAGACATTTTGGTTAAGGGGGAGGGGAGGAGGCTAGAAACGCCATTAACAGTCTTATCCTGCTACTATATTACGACTTGAAATGGCCCAACTTTAACACAGTCGAAGTGAAAAAATTCAACTTGGGGTAGATTTTTTGGATAAAAATATCAGAATGTTTTAATATTTTGATCCATCCAGCATAAGTAATGTATTATTTTATTGGGACTATTACAGGTAGAAATGCACAGGAAAGAAGTTAAATATTCCTTAAAATGGAAAAAAAAAACTCAAGCGATGTAGCTTTTTTAACGGAAAAACCTGAGACTATTTTTTTCTCTTGGATATTTTTTTACTCGTTCTTCACAAAAAAAGTCGCCAAAGTTTGGTCTTTGGTCACCGACTGTTTACAAGAACATTGTATACAACATGGTCTAACCATTTATTTTAAAGGGGGTCAGTTCAAAAAACTTTTCTCTCACAGTTGACACCAACACGTAATTCAACAGGAAAATGAATAAAAATGCATGAGGGAAAAATGTCCTTTTTTTTGCACATCCCAATGGAATGATTGACTTAAAAGAGATAAAATAATGATAGGGCCTCAAGTGATACACCATTTAGGATAGGTCAGAATGAAATGGGAAAAAATTTTGAGCAGGTGAAATTTTGTGAAAAAAATGCATTTTTAAATTATAACTCACATTGGATTTTAACTACTCTGCACCCATGTGAACTCTACCAAGGCTGTTTTTTTTCCCTCAAACTGTCAAAATTTGTATACGATAATAAAATTTGCTTTTAAATTTCAAAATAAACTGACTTTTCAAAATTTATATAAACATACAAAAACTTGCTGATATAACTCCTAAAAAAGCTGAGATTTCTCAAGCATAAAGGTATACCATTTTTAAAAATTCTAGAACAAAATCTTTGTGAAATTTTTTAAAGAAAAACTTAGGGCTAATACCCTGGTAACTCAACTTTACATGAAAATCAAATGAAATTGGCTAGGCCTATATTAAATATTTCATAAATCCAAATGAAAATTCGTGATTAAAATTTTAATGCTCCATGGAAGTTCAAACACGATTTAATTATTTTTCATATAAAAATAAATCTTTAATAGTGATGATGAAATGCTTAAAATATCTGGAATTTTATTTGGATTTATTTCATATCCGACTAAAATTAAAAATGGATTTTTGCAAAGTTTTATGTTTGAGAAGATAAATCCTGAATTTCTTAGCTGGGGGATTTTTAAGATTTAAACGCATGAAAGAGCTATAGCAGGAGTAGTGTTAAGCTGTTTATATGCATGAGATGAAGGGTTAAAGGTTAAGAGTAAATAGGCCTATACTAGTTACGCATGAGAGATATTTTTTGGGAAATTATTTTAAGAATAGTGCTAAAATGACAATGGACATGATGGTGGTGGACATCAACAATATGAACATTTAGCAGTTTTAACAAAGTGATTTTTTTTTGCACATGAGCGAGCTTAGTGTCGCATTTCCCACATTGTATTTTAATATATATTTATATATATATATACATCTATATAGAATCACAATTAACGGACGTTTAAGGTTCCCAAGTGTACAAATGGACGCGAGGTGGCGCTGCCATAGACTTTGTCTCAAGTATCTCCAACAAAAACAATAGAAACAACCAAAGCTACAAAGTCAAAAGATTTGGCAACAATTGCAGAGTTTATACGGGGGAGTGGGACACTTGTATAGGGAGATTGCATGCAGTGGTCAAGCCAGCAATCATTAAACCTGAAATTTAACCAGGACTGTATGGCAACAATTGGAGGTGATGTGTGCATGAGGAACTTGAAAATTGAACTGAAATTTGCTATTTCGGTTGAAAATTTTTGCATGGCAAAATTAGTACCATTCTTATTCAGCTTAAATTGGGAATCATTTTTAAATTTCCTTATACAAAATTTGAATTGTAGACTATAGCTTGTGTACTAAAAAGTTGACTATAAATCTGATATTTTTTATATAAAAATACGAAATGTAGGCAAATTTCTTTCTTTAATATAAATAATTATTTCTTTTCTGAGAATAATCATGGACTAAAATGTTGCATACAAATTTTAAAAGGCATTTCACGAAAAATAGAAAAATACATCCACTAAAATGCTACAGATTCTTTGAAAAGTTATCAAGAAAATGGACACTGACACATAAAAAAAATTGGAAAAATATCTAAAATTTTTAACTTGCCCATAAAAATATAAGTGTCAAATCTAATTTTCTATATACCACAAACTAATTTGTTTATGAAAAAAATTGCAAACTTTAAAAATAAACCTAGATTTTGCATTTTAAGCCTACATATACAACAATCAGATAAAAAGCTAAATTATTTAAAAAATATTCCCAACTCAAGGTGATAAATGAGCATGGTCTTAATTTGCATTATTAACTAGCACTGGCTCGGACATAGCAAACAAATAATTAACCAAACAGAGAACACCATTTAATTGGAACCATAGGAAATTCATAGAAAGTAATAGAGACTTAGGTATTTTGTAACACGCAAGTGGTTCCGTTTAAAATGCCCACTCTGTACAATGGGCTTCACGATATACCGTTTTGATGTTAACACAGAAGACAAGAAATTTAAGATTTACTATTTTAGTTACTGGTTAATATTTTAGATAAGTTATAATTTTTTTGAGTTGAATAGGCCTATAGTAAATTATAAAATATTGTCCGCCATAATTTTCAACCAAACTTTCCTTTTCAATTTTTAATAAGTTAAAAAAATAGTGATAATATAAAATCCTGGTTAGAGTTCAGAGTTAATTAATTAATTCCAGTTAAAGATCCCTAACACTTTAACCCTTTGGTGTGTTAATGACAAAATTAAAAATGGGAAGAAAAACAACAAAAAATACATTGAAAACAAGACTACGAGATATAAATATGTACACAACGATTGACCAAACCAAAAAAAAAATGTTAATCATTTAAATATCTTAAGAGATATTAATCTGACGAATTAATATAGAATAGGAGCTGTATAACCCGAGACAAACAAGGGGAAAAAAATCGCCTTTGCAAACATATAATAAGTTATTTTTTTTCCCCTGATATATTTCGGATTTTTCACACAATAATCACATACACACGAATTCAAAATTAAAAAAAAATGAACCAGTGAATTCACAAAATATGACTTATAAGAAATGAAGAGGATGAAAGACATTTGAGTGTCCAATGATATAAAATAAGTACATTTACAACTAACGAAAAATGAAATTGCTGAGGTTAAAAACACTGTAGGAATTGATAGGCCTATCGCTTTTACGCCAAAACTTTCTAATTTGACTAAATAGTTGTGGCTATCGACCGCCATCTTGAAAATGTCCAGGATGAATGTAGGGGACGCTCATACATAATGTCAATTGACTGTCCAAAAATAAAATAAAAATTGTCCAGGTTCCTCGAGTTCATTTTACAAATATGTGCTCCAGGGGTCACTACTGTACAGATCCTTTTTCTTGGTTCTTCTGAGGTCAAAAAACAAGCACGCCCAAATCGCAATACCAAATAGGCCTACTTTTTTATGTTATTTTTTTAGTGTATGCGTGTACATGTAGGATGGCCCTTAATGCATGTGGAAATTCCAAAATATCACTAAGGCATTATGGATAATTTTATTTGTATATTTTGAGCCACATGGAAACACTTTTAATAGTTTCTTAATTGTTTTAAATTAATATTCAGAGCAGAGTTTTTAGGCTAATCCCAATGGGGATGAGGTATATATGTTTACATTCACTCCTTTTTCTTTTTTTTTTTTTTTTTTTTTTTTTAAAAACTGGGTTTACCGTTAAAAAGCATTTTACACCTGTCAAATGCTGG
>JAQIXP010002608.1:0-14711 GCA_034700285.1 Proteroiulus fuscus
CCCAATTTTAGGATTTTTAGGACATTTTTCATAAATTTTAGGACAATTTTAGCAAATATTTCGACAATTTTGCAAAAATGTACAAAATTTTAGGACATTTTTCATTAGGCCAATTCTCATAAATTTCAGGACAATTTTAGCAAATATTTTGACAATTTCGCAGAAATGTACACAATTTTAGGATTTTTAGGACATTTTTCATAAATTTTAGGACAATTTTAGCAAATATTTCGACAATTTCGCAAAAATGTACAAAATTTTAGGCCAATTCTCATAAATTTCAGGAAAATTTTAGCAAATATTTCGACAATTTCGCAGAAATGTACAAAATTTTAGGAATTTTAGGACAAATGGGAGCCTTGCACCATCATAGTATGGGCCAAAGGGTAGTTGAAAGTAATTCATCATAGATGGCACTTTACTTTTGAAAAGCAAATAAACAGTGCTGTACTCCATCCCATATAAAGTTAGCTTTTTAAACCATTTTAAACTCATACTTTTCACCTATGGCTGAACTTGAACATTTTTCATTCAAAAATAAAAATTGCACACTTGACTTCCTGCAAAATGTTCATATTATTTTTATAAAAAAAACAGAGTTATTAGTAACATAGAGAGAGAGAGAAAAAAAAACTGGCCATGAGTCATACTCATAAAATGTGTTATTTCAGTTACAAAAGAAAAAAAAGGTATTCCACTGAGAATTTCAAATTCAAGGGTACAATGACTTTCTCCCTCCTTTTCTCTAAGAAAAATTCCCCATAATATACAATGAAGCAACCGAGTAGGCCTATAATCAAATCCCATTTAAAAATATCAGGTAAAAAAAAAAAAAGAATCATGTTAGGCCTACAGGTAGACTTGTCAAAATCCTCTGAGAAAATAACATAGGCCTATTCCACCTTTTGTCCTAAACAATCCTAACCTATCCAAAGTAAAGCGCCATCTGTGAAGAAAAGATTCCAACTTCAATTTAGCCCATACCAAAATGGCGGCCCATGTAATTTCCCATAGACGAATGGCGCCATCTATGATGAATGGCCGATACTAACATTACCACAATTTTTTTTTGTAAAATGGTGCATTATAGGAGTATTTTGAAAGAGGTCCATCATGATAATCGAATGCTCCCAAACTGGCTTAGTAAAAATTGTTAAGTTTTAATAACGGCGTGCCATAGGTTAAACAATTAATGAATGTGCACTAATAATTAAAAAGCGCCATCTGTGATGAATAAATCTCAACTCCAATTTAGCTCGTATTAAAATGTTGGCCCATGTTATTTGCTGTAAACTTCTGGCGCCATCTATGATGAACACCAAATGGCCCATAGGCTTACTAATATGGATATAAACTTTTGTTGTAAAATGGTGCATTATGGGAGTATTTTTAAAGAGTCCATCATAATACTCGAATGCTCACAAAATGGCTTATTACATTTGCAAAAATAGTTCAAAGTGCAAGAAATGGCGTGCCATAGGTCAAAAATTAGCTAAATAAATGCACAATATTACAAAAGTGCCATCTGTGATGAATATATTTCACCTACAGTTTAGTCAATACTAAAATGGCGACCCATGTAATTTTCCATAGACGAATGGCGCCATCTATGATGAATACGAAAATGGCCCAAATTAATAGAACCGCAAAATTTTTATAGTCAAATAGTGCATTATGGGAGTATTTGAAAGAGGCCCGTCATAATAATTGAATGCTCCAAAAATGGCTTATTACAATAGTTCAAAATGTAAATAATGGCGTGCCATAGGTCAAAAATTAGATAAATATACTAGCACTATTAATTCAAAAGCGCTATTTGTGATGAATAGATCTCAACTCCAATTTAGCCCATACTAAAATGGCGGCTTCATGTTCTCTACCATAGACGTATGGCGCCATCTATAATAAATCCTAATTAGCCCATATTAAAATGACCGGAAACTTGGTTTTTTTGTTAAATGGTGCATTAATGGAATACTTTTGAAAGGACTGTAATTATAGCCAATTAAAACAAGCTTGAGTCCTCGTCGGGCCATCTAGTGGCAGTTTTTTATATGTGCCTTCCACGTAAGCTACATATAAAACTGCCGCTAGATGGCCCGCCAAAGTCTCAAACTTGTTGAAACAGACTACAGTTAATATAGCTACCTCACAGCGCCACCATGTGGGCGCCACAGCTCAAATAGTCTAATGACTATTATTCTATGCAATGAAAAAGCGAAAAATATATAAACCACTATGGCGTGCCATAGGTAACAAAAAAAAACTAAAAATTTCAAGTATATTAGGGGGTTCCACAGGTCAAATGATATTTTAAGTAATATCGCAAAATGATGTCATTTTAGCATACCTTTAATACATTTCTACGGTACAATAAACACAATTGGCGCGCCATAGGTCAGCCCTAATTACTATTCCCATAATTCTCTTCCTGTAATTTAATGCATAACAAACAGGGTCTTGTTTATGATAATGTTTAGCATCTTTTTTTTTACTACATATGCTTTTTAGGGCGTGCCAGCAGTAAAAAGTAAAACTGGGGCAAATGATATAATGCATTAAAAACAAAGTTG
Organism: Proteroiulus fuscus; assembly: GCA_034700285.1. Lineage (NCBI taxonomy): Eukaryota > Metazoa > Arthropoda > Diplopoda > Julida > Blaniulidae > Proteroiulus > Proteroiulus fuscus. The sequence goes on from JAQIXP010002608.1 coordinate 2,574, forward strand.
TTTTTATTAATAAACGCAGGCATGCCGAGATTTATTACCCAGACATTGATATATTTAAGCAGTAAAATATTTTGATAAATTTAAGTTATTATTATCCATTGTCCAAAAAATGTACACGGTTCAATTTTGACTTTTTTTTTGATAAAAAAAGAAGCCTAAATTAAATTAATAGCAAGAATTCGTTTAATTTGAATAAAAAAAAAATCATTTTGATGGCTTAATTCACAAGTAGCGAATAAGCCAAAAGTTGCTTTCGAGATGAATAGCGTTTTTTGGGAAAAACTGTATAACTTTGAAATAAACAAAGCTGAAATTTGGTGAATAGATGAAACATAATTATATTTTATAGGGAATGTGCTAATTTTTGTAAAAATAATTAAATAAGTAAATTAATTAAGTCATTTGAGAAATAAGAGGCTTAAAAATGCACAGTGGCTAGTTTGACTGCCGAAAATTCACTTTTTTTTTATTCAATGGTGCATTATGGGATACCTTGAAATCTTAAAACCAGCCAGCCATAAATTTACCCCAAAAATGGGTCTTCTTTCAGAAAATTAAGCGCCATCTATGACGAGAAACTTTCAACTACAGTTTAGCCCAGATTAAAATGGTGGTTTATGCTATTTACCATATTGCATATGGCGCCATCTATGATTACTACAAAATGGCCAAAAATTGACTATTTTGTCCAAAAATGCATTATGGGAGAACCCAGGTACTCGGCAAAAACAACCAGTTTTATCCCTACATTTGCCCCTAAAATGTCAGGTTATAAAAGACTGCCAGTCACTTCCCCTCGTGCAAATATTGCATAATATTCAATGACAAAGCTAAATTCATGTTTACCCACAAATCAACACCAAGTAAATAATCAATGGTTTGCATGGAAAATTCAAGCAATTATCGAAATTAAACTTTATTTTTGGTTAGGCCTAATGCAACCAAATTTCACTCTCATTCTGGCTTCATTCCAACCATGATTCCAACTGATGCAACTTGTCAAAGCCATTTTTTTTTATTTCTGTTTACAACATCCCTATAAAACCAGATGTTACCATTTGCCACTCTCGTTTGGTATCTTTTCTTTTCAATTACAACAAAACTGAAAAATAGGGCCACCACTTGCCATAGGGCTCTTACCACCACATGCATTAATAACAAGTGTTTTTGACCCAATTTCAACAAATTCAATAGAAAAACTTCAGATATCATAAAATCCATTATCTATCTTAGATCTATACTAAAATTCAAAAATTAAAGGGACAGTCCCACCTTACCTCAAGCATTTTTGCAAGAAAGAGGGGAGAAAAAACAAGAAGAGCGTAGAAATTGAAATTTAATTTAAAATTACCATTTCATAGTAATTAATTTTGAAACATGCCAATGCAATGTGGACAAAAATCAAGATGGTTGATGACAGCCATGTTGGGAGTCATTTTGTCAATCCATCTAGTAATAAACTTGATGGTGTTACAAGTTTTTTGCGTAAACAGAGAATGTGCATAAGTTAACTATTCCATAGCGATACAGTGAAGCCAACTTGAAACCCCCCTTTGCACGCAGCGCCATTCAGCCTGGGTGGGGGACTATTATAAAAAATGGCCCCTATCATCTTTTTTGTAAATATCTCAGAAAAAGGTGAACTGCAATTATTAATAAAAAATGTCCTTATAATAGGCCTATCTGCAAATTTTTTTTAAACCTTAAATCCTGTTTCTCATATTTTATGTTTGGTAAATCCTCCAAAACCTCTCACCGTTCTTCCATTTTGAAATCACAATAGACCCCTTACAAAAAAAAAAAAAAAGCTCCCATAATGCAACGTTTCACACCAAAATAATCAATTTAAAATAGCAATAATCATTATAATTAATAAAATTGATGATTAAATTAGATAATTACAACCTCTCTTGAGAAAGTCATGCAGGATTTTCCCATATTCAAGTGATATCTGAGATGATTCTGTAAAAATTTTATCTTGTGGCAAATAGGCCTATTATTTTCAGCTAAATTGCTTTGATATAAATGCCACTTGAAAACAGATACTTAAAGGGAAAGTCCCACATTGTAACAAGTCATATTTAAATGGGTCTCACTTAGGCTACTATATATGAATGGCTATGACAATAATTGCAGTATAGTATGCCTTTTATGCAGTAGAGGGCGCTACATACTGTCAGTAAAATGGCGCCTATTTGGGTTTTGCATTTTCAACCAAATCCATATACTCAGGACATTTTATTTAATGATTGCAATTTCCATGCCTTTCCTAATTTTTCATGTTTTTCTTCCTATACAACCCCCTTCACTCAAAGTGGGACTGTCCCTTTAATTTTAAGATTCTTTCCAAAAAATAAGATGTAAAAGTTGTGGTTGATAACTGACCAGTTGGTCAAATATTGTCAAGCACGAATTTCCAGTCATAAATAACAGTTTTAAAGTCTATAAAACCAGAGGGTTAAGCATAAATAACGAAAATCCAAAACCAAAAAGAGGGATACAGAAAAGGCATTAATTCCAAGCCTTTGAAGAGAAATTCAAAAAACACTAAATTTTTGTTAAATAGGCCTATTTATCATTAAATTAATGTCAGTCACTAAAAGGGTTATGTCTAAAATTGTCATCCAAGGTCTACGGCTCAGGATTGGCAAGCTTAACATTTCCAGCTGCCAAGCCTTATTTCCTGAATACTTTGCATTCTGGTTCCAAACTGACAACAAACTCTTTTCGAAGAAATTTTTTTATTTTTTTTATAAAATATAAACTTCTTACTAAAGTCCTTTACTAAAATGTTTCCAGTGCTCCCATAATGCACCATTTGACACAAAATAAATGTCGTCCATTTTAGTATGGGCTACATTGTAGTTAAAATTATTCATCACAGATGGCGCTTTACTTAAAAACTTGTTACAGTGGCGCCACTTCAACTGCAGTGGCAATCCAATAAAACAATTTTTGTTGGCTTTCATGCATTTGGAATCATTATCGCAGAGTTTGAAAAATTTAAGACAATTTTCGGTCATTTCAGTAATGGGCCATTTCGATGGCTTAATTCAGTATTAGCGAATAAGCCGATTTGTCAAAAATGAGATAAGTGAACCATTGTGATTCTGGAAGTGTCCCTAATGAACCTAAAGTTACAGAAATTAATTTTACCAAAATTTTTTAAAAGTGACAGAAGTAAAGAGTAGCGAATATCCAACAAGGTAACATTCCTAAAAGTTACAAGTAGTGAATGGTACCATTCGTTAGTTTATCTTTTAGAAATTTCTTGAGACCTGGATTTTTATTAGAATAAAAGTAGCAAATATGACAACATTCGCTCATTTTTTTTCTTGCATTCACTTTATTCAAAAAAGCAAATTAATGGATGTGCACATGCGCTACTTCACACTTAATTTATTTCGCTTTCCTGCAAAATTAATCGAAGTCAAACTAGCGAATGTGCATTTTTAAGCCTTTTATTCCTCAAATTTCACCAAATTTCAGTCTTTTAAAATTGTTTATTTCCAAATTCTACCTTGTTTTCCATAAAAACGCTATTATCTCAAGAGCAACTTTTGGCTTATTCGCTACTTCTGAATTAAGCCATCAAATTGTAGTTGAACGTTATTCATCACAGATGGCGCTTTAACTTTGAAAGAGGGAGATAATATTTGGAGAAACGGTAATAATATCAAAATTGAATACACTTCTAGTGTTACGATGCCAACAAAAAACGTGTGAAAGTTGAGCCACGAGGTGGCGCTTGCCTAGACATTTAGCATTCCCTACACAGAATTCATTCTGAGTCTATAACACACAGTAAATAATTAGTTATTACTTGATAAATTACAAACAAAAATGGCTTCAAAAAAACCAGTTTTGACATCTTTTCAACATAGTTTTTCTTAGGATATTTTAGCAGCAAAACCGCAGAAAAGCTTTTAAAGTACATGCCAGAAGCATTACTGTTTTTTTTCTTCACAAATCAAATAAGCAAAAACAAATTTACCTGCAAAAGAATTTAATTAGAAGCCACCAGGCATCAATCAATGTGCCAAAATGCGCCCATCTAAATGGCTAATGCACGTTTGTACAATACTAATTTTTTTTAAAGAATATTTTCTATTTTTTTTCCTAACTGTGATCTACTTTGCAAACAGAAATAATTTATGAAAAGGCGTGACAAGTTGTTTAAAACGCAAAAATGCATCGCCCCAAATCAGTTTCAAGTGGTGAAAAATGCATTGGATAACATTACCAACTCCCCACTTCCGGATTATTTATGCACATTCTCCAATTTAACTGTTCCCTGATGATTAATATCAACTTCCCACTTCTTTATCAAATTGTAAAAATAGACAATTTTTGGGGGAAAATGCAAATTTCAAGATTTTAAATCAAAAATGCCCATTAGCATCACTTTTTCAAGCGACTTCAGCACATCCCTATTGGCTTTTAGATTACACTGCTACACATGGCCATTTACTTTGGCATGATTATGTGAAGCCAATTATATTTCAGGGCCTGAATTCTTGAATTTCAGTCAACAAGGTGCTCATTTTATTGAAGAATTTGTGTCAATTTAACAATTCCCTGATGATTAATATTAACGTCCTACTTCTTTACCAAATAACAAAAAGAAATTTCAATTTTCAAGATATTAAAGCAAAAATGCCCATTGGCTTCACTTTTTCAAGCCAGTTCAGAACACCCGTATTGGTTTTTATATTACACTGCACACACGCCCATTTACTTTGGCATGATTATGTGAAGCCAAATTTATTCCAGGCTGTCCATACTTTTAACAGCATGGGCCTATGGGAATTTCAATATTAAATTTTTTTTCTTCAAACTGATATAACTCAAGAACGGGTAAAAGAAGAACGCCGTGGTTTGATTTTTTTTAAAGATTATTAAAAATTTACTAAAAATTTTAGCATGATTATGACGTAACATGCATTCTGAATGTAGTTATCGATTTTCAAAGTTGACTGTTGCGTTTTCCCATGCTTTTTTACATTGACGTGAAAGTTTTCCCAAAATTGAGCGGATCTCAATATTGGTTGAGCGGATAACGATGGGGTTTGATTTTTTGGAAAGCTTATTTAATTTACTACAAAATATATAAGTTCGATTTTGTTATTACGTGCATTCTATATTTATTTATCGAATTTCAAAGTTTACCGTCGAGTTTTTCGTCACATTTTGCCCATTTTTACAACTCACGGGGCAGATAAAACAAAAAAATCATATCCCACGTTTTAGTAAATTTAATTGTCCTTCATAAAAATCAAACCCCATCGATTTATGTTTAGCCATCATTGAGAAATTTTAATTTTAATTTAACATGGAAATGCCCATAGGAGCCATGCATGCTCTGAAAAGTGTGGACACCCCCCTTAATTCTTGAATTCCAATCATAAAAGTACTCATTTTTACTGAAGAATTTGTATCAACTTAACAATTCCCCAATGAGTAATAAACTGTAACATCAACTTCCCACTTCTTTACCAAATAACAAAAAGAAATTTCCCAAAAAATGTCAGTTAAAATTTTAAAGCAGAAAATGCCTATTGGCTTCACTTTTTCAAGGGACTTCAGCACAACCCCATTGGTTTTTATATTACATTGCACACACACCCATTTACTTTGGCAAAATTATGTGATGCCAAATTTACTCCCAGGCCATAATTATTTTGAAATTCCAGCTGTACTCATTTTACAGAAGAATTTGTGTAGCTAAGAAAGAATTCTTTATGATGGGCTCATGTACCGAATTATATACGGGTTTAACATCTTTTGGCCCATTTTCCATATGAAAATTTCAAATATGCAACAGGTTTTGTGATTAGGCATGAATTCCTAGCTATTACGACTGTGACAATGCGCATTGACCCATTAAAAGTGTAGTATGTCAACGCATACCAGGTAAACTACTGAACAGAAAAACAACGAGAATGTTTAGGAAATTCTACAAATAGGACTTACCACTTTCGTACCATTCTTGTTCAAAGGGATTTTCGCAACGGTCTTTGGTATCGCACTGATCCCCGGCCACCTCGGTTTTGTTTTCACCCCGCATATTGGCCCGTATGTTTCGGCGTTCAAAAATACTGTTCCGGCACTTAGGAATTCCCAGGAAATATCTCACATTGTTAAGCACGTCTTCCTCGACCGAATTCTCGAAGTTAAATCAGGAATTCTGTCCTTGGAATTGCTAAAACTTAAAACAACTGCCATTTGAGCAGATACGACTCGTTCTTTTTCTTAACACCTGAGCAATGACGTCATGACAATGCTATTGCATTCTTGGACGACAGCGCCATCTGCAGGAAGATTTTGTAGACCAGTGTAGGGTGATTCAAAAATCTCACAGGAATATCAAATTAAACTGAATATGTTTGGGCTGATATCGCATATTTTCGTCAAAAATGTACTGTATTTAAATTCATCAAGTGACATTGTAATATTTTGTAAATATACTTTAATCCAAATGTTAACTTTACCCAAAATATTCTCGCTAAATGACATTTGTGACCATCCTTAAAAGGGAAAGTCCCACTTTGTAACAAGTATAATTTGTAAAATGTACACACTTACTAGCAATGAATGGCTGTGGCTATAATAATTGCATATTTAAGAAATTACGACGTTTTCAAAGTGATACTAGGCGCCATTTTTTCACAGCCATTTGGTGGCGCCCTCTAGCACGAGTATGTTTATGGACCAGATGCAGCTTACCCAGTAGAGGGCGCTACACACAGTAAAATGGTGCCTATTTGGGCTTTCTATTTTTATCAAAATTCACGAATTCAGGAAATTTTATCTAATAGAACAGTAGACTCAAATCCAATTGTAAATTCCATGTCTATCCTAATTTTCATTCTCTTTTTCCTAAAATCAACTTGTTTCAAAGTGGGACTGTCCCTTTAAAACAATTACGTGTATTTGAATTTCGTGCCTCGTCTCACGTACCAGGATTCCTAAACATTTTGCAAAATTCTTTAACTTCTAGTCTTACAGGAATTCCTATCAATTCTTTAAAATTAAATATCGCAAAAATATAACCAGAATTTCAATTTCTCCCTGACCAAGCGCAGTTTTCCATGACTTTCACTGACATTTCCTACGAGAATTTTAATTACCAACTTCATAATTTCAGACCTTTTTCAGCCCCAATTCCCTGACCTTCTGACCAACACTGTCAGAAACCTAAACTTTCTTGACTTCTGCAAATTCCCTGACCATTCATTATAAGAATTCCATTGGCCGCATTGCCTTTGCTAAAATAAAATTGATTTTAATAAACTTATCATTATAACGCATACATTCATGACCATCCCAAAATAAAATAATTTGGAAATTGGGAACAATGGGAGAAACTCTTTTCATTTCCATCAAATTCTGGAAACGTAAATTCCCATTAAAAATAAATGAAAGAAAAGTTAAAAAGGAATGAGAGTAGATATTCAAAATTCTGCGTGTCCGGATAGATTTTCAAAATTCTTACCCACCCGTCCGTTGCAGTAGTTTTCATTCCGAGCCGGATTTTCTAGGACTTGGCCGGATTGTTCTTCTTCTTTTGCTTCTGTTTCTTTCCAGGAACTGAGGCGGCCTTCTGCTCCTGGCAAAACTGTTCAAAATCGAGCCCCAGCCTCATGCAGTTAACCTGTAGTGCCTCATAAATTTCCAAAAGGCAAAAGGCATCCAGGGCTAAAAAAAATCAAGAAAAATAAATTACTACCTCAGTCCGACTGAAATTGTCCATGTAAGGGAGCCATTTTGTTTTTTTTTATGTATTTTATAATATCTCGTAAGAACTTTGATCTGAGTTTCCCCCAAAGGTGAATCCCTGGAAAATCTTGACCAGTTTTGTGAATCCACGTGAATCTTGACACTAGGAAATCCTATGAATTCCATGTCAATCTTTGTCATTTCATGAGAATTTTAGTAATTTATAAGAATCTTGAGAATCCCCAGTGAATCTTTTAAGATAACTCCATTGGAAAAATCTGGGGAATCAATTTAAATCTTGATGAATCTGCAGGGTGAATTTCATGAATCGATGCATGGAAATGTTAGGAATCTATAAGAATCTTGAAAATCAAATGAATCTTAAGAAATTTACATTGGAAAAATCTGGGAACTCAATTTAAATCTTGATGAATCTGCAGGGTGAATTTCATGAATCGATGATCAAAATGTTATGAATCTATAAGAATCTTGAGAATCCCCAATGAATCTTAAGTTAATTCCATTGGAAAAATCTAGGAACTCAATTTAAATCTTGGTGAATCTGCAGGGTGAATTTCATGAATCGATGATCAAAATGTTATGAATCTATAAGAATCTTGAAAATATAAATGAATCTTAAGAAATTCTATTGGAAAAATCTGGGAACTCTATTGAAATCTTGATGAATCTGCAGGGTGAATTTCATGAATCGATGCATGGAAATTTTATGATTTTATACAAATCCCAAGTGAATCCAATGAATCTAAAAAGGTCCATATGGTGAATCCTATGAGAATCCAAGGAACTTGTATTTAGAATCTTTTTAGAAGAGATTTCTTTCGATTCACAAATCTCATGAGCCATTCGGAGGATAGAGACAATATTCTAATTTCACGAACTAAATCATTCGGGAACCAATAATTCTTTCAAATCCCAAAAAATCACTAGGGCAAACTAGCGAATCTTTGGGATTTTCAAAAATGTGGTAAATGGCAAAAAAAAGCTTCCAAAAAGAACTTAACCCTTTGCTTATCACCTGCATATTCAATTTGCGACTTGCGAAGTGGCCGCTTCTCCCAGTTGGACCTCTGTTCGATTTTATCCAGCGGCAGGCCGAAGCACCAATGCACGAAGTTGGTGAGCCCCCTGGCGGCCGACTTACTCTCGGGGTCGTAGTAAGGAAAAATCTCCGGGTTCTGGTTCAAAATCTGAAAGAAATGCATTTACTTAAGTCTCTTGAGCCTTTCAGGAATCGATGAAAACTAATGAATAATGCAGGCAGTTAAAAAAAACCATCAAAAAAAATTTTGCAGAAAATTCGAGTTTAAACTTACGTTTCTGAAACGAAAACATATAATTTCTGTAGTTTTTGTGTACAAAAACGTGCATGATTTTTCATCTGTTTTTCTTTATTCTTTATACAGCATTTCTGTAATTTTTCTACAAAGTTTCTGCATTGTTTCTACATTCTAATGACACAGAAAAACTGCAGTAAGAATGCTGAAAAATTGCATAAATACTGTATAAAAAATGCAGAAAAACTATAGGAAAAAAACCCCCAACATTTTCTACAAAAAAAATGCACAAATTATGAATGTTTTTATTTCAGGAACGTTCAGAATTCAGTTTCTCTGCAATTTTATACCGTAAATAAACTGCAGAAGAATTCGAATTTTTTGCAGAATTTTTTTTTTTGCGGGAATGCTTAATGACCTCAAATATAACATTAAAGGAAAAGTCCCACTTTGAAGCTTACCAATCAATAAATAAAATCTCCCGAATACATGGATTTGGTTGAAAATGCAAGGCCTAAATTGGCGCCATTTTACTGACAGCATGTAGCGCTCTCTACTGGATAAAACGCACCAGCTCTCATGAAAAGCATAGGCATGCATGTCCTAGAGGGCGCCACCAACTTCCAGTGTCTGGTAAAATCTATGGAAAAATGGAGCCTAACGTGGGACATTCCCTTTAAATAGCTAGTCGGCCAACTATTCAAAATAGGCCGAAGGGTCCGACTCACTTTTGTGCAAATGGTGCTCAGATCCAAGCTGTTCATGTTAGACCGGTTCACGGGTTTGAAGGCTGGATCCACGGCGCTCAGCATGTCCAAATCGCCGGAGAGCGCAAAGCCCAGCTTCAGGATGGACGTTTTCAGAAACAGGGCGGCCACGAGCGAGGCCCAATGCTCGGTCCGAAGAATGGGCTTGAGCGCGAGGATGTCGAGTAAATGGACGGAGCGGGTCGAGGCCACTTGTAGTAAGGCAACCTGGGGTGTCTTGTTCGCCTGGAAGACGGGGCGCCATTCGCAGTCGAGCCCGACGATATCCGAACCCTTCAACACAAAAAAATTAGTCAATAAGAATTTTTGCGAAAGATTCAGTCACAAGGCCAAAGGCAGGTGAAACAGCCCCACAATCGGCATAATTGGTAGGATAAATCGTAAAAGTAAAAATTGTCTGACCTCGGGACTGCCTTAACCCTAAAATCTCAGAAATATTTATGCCATCTATTAGGATTTTAGATGATTCATAGATACTCGTAGGTGAATCTTAGTGAATTTTGATTCTTTGAGAATCATAGGTGAAGCATATTGAATTTTAGATTATTTATAGATAATTGTAGGTGAATCTTAGTGAATTTTATGATTCTTAGAAAAACATTGATGAAACTTAGTGAATTTTAGATGATTCCTAGAGAATCGTGATGAATCTTAGTGAAGTTTAGATGACGAATAGCGAATCATGATGAATCTAAGTGAATTTTAGATGATTCCTAGCGAATCGTAGGTGAATCTTAGTGCATTTTATATAATTCTTACAAAAACTTGAGGGATTCTCAGTGAATTGAGATGCTTCCTAGAGAATCTTCATGAATCTTATATGATTCCTAGAGAATCATGGATAAATCTTCGTGAATTTTATGATTCTTAGAGAATCATAGATAAAATCTTAGTAAATTGCATATGATTCTTAGAGAGATGTAAATAAATCTGTGAATTTTATATAATTCTTAGAGAATTGTAGGTGAATTTTTGTGAATTTTAGATGATTCTTAGAGAATCATAGGTAAATCTTAGTGAATTTTATGATTCCTAGAGAATCATAGGTGAATCTTAAGAGAATTTTATGATTCTTAGAGAATCTTAGTGAATTTTAGATGATTCTTAAGAGAATTGTGATGAATCTTAGTGAATTTTAGATGATTCTTAAGAGAATCGTGATGAATCTTAGTGAATTTTAGATAATTATTAGAGAATCTTGAAGGAATCTTACAAAGTGAACTTTGAAGCGCTTCTTTAAAAATCTTGGGGGAATCTTAGTGAAACTTGTGAGATTCTCAGATACTCCTAGACAAATTTTACATCACGACTAAAAAACTGGGGTGCGGTAGGTGGAAACCCACATGTAACTTACATGCCGTTGAGGATCCCTGATGAATGCGACGAAGGCCTGAAACTTTTGCAAATCGTTGACCATGTGGATGGCCTTATTGGGTAGCTTCAGCCGATAGAACTTCTCGTCCGCACTCTCCTGCTTGCATTCCCAAACGGAGAAAACTTTCCCCGTCTGTAGTGCGTTCCTCAGGGCCTCGGGAAGCTTGCCGGTCGGCAGGTTCCACTTCTTGGCGCAGGCGGCAGCCATGGCAAAGTCGTTGATTCTGGGGGCCAGCATGAACTTGAGGGCCTGCAGCTGGAGCTGGAAGTCCCGCTCCACGAAATCGGACACCATGTCCAGCCAGTCGTCCCTGGGCACGCACTTGTCCAAGTAGATCTGCCGCAACAGGTAGACCAGGGTGGCGCATTGTTGCATGTGGGTCATGTTCGGATAGAACTCGCTGGGGACACTGTATCTCTTGACCAGCCTCTGCACCGTGCACTTCAGCGTTCCCCGGTTGAGCGCCGTTCGGGCCATCTTGTTGTCTTTCAGTTTGTTCAATATTTCGGTCAAACTGGGATCGACTTTGTTCCCTGAATGAACACAGAAATAAAAGTTGAGTAACGAATTGCAGGCATAAAGTAGATTTTTGCTTTGGCTTGGACCCTTTTGGTGCCTTTCAAATATTATCCCGCTGTTGAGGGGCATTTTATTTCTCGATTTTGAAGTGAAATTTGACAATATAGATTTATGGAAATCTGGGAACTTTCGAGAAATTCCCCCCCCCCCCCCACCCCGCTGCAACCCAGCTTTGAACATTCTTTGCCGTTATAATCTAGTAGCTTATCACTGTATGGCCTAATTCGCAAGTAGCGAATGAGCCGATTGGTTAAAAATGAGATAAGTGAACCATAGTGATCCTGGAAGTGTCCCTAATTAACCTAAAGTTACACAAATTAATTTAGCCAATAATTGTTAAAGTTACAGAAGTGAACAGTAGCGAATATCCAACAAGGTATCATTCCTAAAAGTTACAAGTAGT
>JAQIXP010002609.1:0-14711 GCA_034700285.1 Proteroiulus fuscus
AACTATAATATTTAACCAAACATCCCCATAGGAATTTCGTTCAGATTGCCGGCCTTTTAAATATAGGAGGCCTTGGCTCAGTGCACATAATAATGTATAATAAGATCCGCAATGGATGGTCACTCACCCAAAACACAACATTGAAGCCAAATATGAGATACTTCAAACAGCAACTGACTTCACTTTTATCGCGACGATATTTCCTCACGGGCATTTTAAACCTTATTAACTTAATGTTAATGGGGCCGCGAAGGTATAAAATTAATCATAATAAGCGTAAAATTTCTATAAGTATTTTAGATTCATCAACATCGATTAAAATACAAACACACGATCTACTTTTAGCCCTCAGAAAAAAATGACGTCACTATCTCTTCGTCACCACTAGGGGGCGAAGTGATCGATGGAAACTAGGGGAAGCCGAAAAGTTATCCTTTTGAGAAAATAAAATAAATCTCGTGTTAATTTAATAGCTGAATCGAGGACTGCGATAACATTTTCAAATAAGATCAAAATTAAACGTTTCAAGCAAGTCTTCTTGATTAAATTATAGGCAAATCGGAACTTTTGGATGGACTCTCAGAGCGACCCTCTCCTCCCCTTCCTCCATATTCAATAGCAGACCAAAAAGTAGTGCTTACGGCGTTATTTACGGCAAAAGTTCCCCTTTGGTCTTATTTTTAATTAGAGCGAGCTTGCACCGATAAACTAATAGTTACTATGGATCTAATAACGAAGGTAGGTTTTTTGTTTCGTTATATCAATGGATATGATCAGTTTACGGCGAGTCTTGGATACCATAGCCGTTTTTCATTTCTATAAATCAGGCCTGCTATATAAATGTTTAAGCAATGCGAGGATGTCAAAAACCAGACAGATTTAAGCAAAATAATAAAAAAAAATAGAAATATATGCCATCGCCTCATGAAAATCACATCGTTCATTTGTAGGTGTAAAGTTGGAAAACAGAGAGCCTAAACGATACATTTTCAATTGTAAATATGAAGAAATTGTTATCGAGGAAAGAGATAAAAAGCGAACAAAGCTTCGTGGGCAAAAGTTTCAATGTGGGAAGACATACTGTCACTGTTGAAGATATCATCGCAGAAGGTAAATATTACTTTTGACAACAAATAAATAACACCATATTATTTAGATTTTGCTTTCTGGAGCTCGAAATCTTAGCTCTAGCTAAGAAATCTAGCTCGAAATCGACATTGAGATAAAATAATTCGTGTGACACTGGCACTTCTCCCAATGAATGCCAACACTACAATCATCTTTTGGTCAGTAGTTGACCATCTCAACCTATTCCTCAGTATCTTGTTTATTTCCTAATGAATCTGCTAAATGGTCAGTGATTATTTGGACTAACCTAAACAGGACTTGTTGAAGCCTATTCTGTCAATTGCAGGACTTTCTCCTTGGCAGATGAATCGTATCAAGGGTCACATTTTTGATGTCAAAAAAATTCTTAATTTTTATTTACTTAGGGGGTTTTGCGTTGGTATTTCTCGTGAAAGGCTCCAATGCAGTCCGTTATGCATTGAAGCGAATGTATGTCAACAACGAAGTCGATTTAAGCGTTTGCAAACGAGAAATACAAATAGCGGTAAGGCATTATTTTATAATTCTTTCCAGCTGGAATTTGAATCGTCTAAGCTTTTCAATTTTCTCGCTTTCACAGAGTAGTCTCGGTGGTCACAAGAATATAATCGGGTTTCTGGATTCGAGTATAACTCACACCGGAAATGGCGTTTATGAGATTCTCATGCTCATGCATTATTATAAAGGTGGTTTTTCTTCGTCATTTGCATTGCCAAAAATGTATTGACCAACTAACCGCTCTGTGCTCAAACATTTTCAGGACACGTTCTTCAGATGATGAACGATAACATTCAAAATGGATTTAGTGAAAGCGAAGTCATGCGTATATTTTGTGATATGTGTGAAGCAGTCTCCCGTTTGCATCATTGTCAGACGCCCATCATTCATCGCGATCTCAAAGTTGAAAATATACTGATAGGCGATGGCAACAATTATGTTTTGTGCGATTTTGGCAGCGTCAGTGCCAAGATTCTAGATCCGCAAGTTCAAGGCATCGCCAACGTCGAAGAGGAAATTAAAAAGTAAGGAGTCCGATGACTCTTGAGAGCCTTTTCTAGAGAAACCGTACTGTAACAGATAATAACCATTTCGTTATAGATATACGACGTTATCTTATCGATCGCCAGAAATGGTCGACCTCTATTCTGGCAAACTTATTACAACGAAGGCTGATATTTGGGTGATTATTTTTTAGCTTAAGAGTACTGAACTATCACAGAGTTCCAGAGCAAACTCATGCTTAAAGAAAATATAGGCTTGAATAACTTGATCGATTCCTTTCATTCAGGCCTTGGGTTGTCTGCTGTACAAGCTGTGCTTTTTCACTTTGCCTTTTGGGGAAAGTACCTTGGCCATCCAAAGTGGAAACTTCAATTTTCCGGATACTTCTCGTTATTCGCACGCCATGCACTGTTTGATTCGTAAGTTAAAAAAAAAATAGCTTTCCTAAAGTATGAGCACATCATCAACACATTTACTGATCGTATATTCTGAACTTCAGGATTCATGTTGGAACCGGAGCCAGATAAGAGACCCGATATCTTTCAAGTTTCTTACGTAGCTTTCACGCTTGCCGGAAAAGACTGTCCCGTTCAAAATCTGAATGTACGCCAAAGCTTTTGGTGAAGCTCGTGGTTCTAATCGAATAAGTGAAAATATATATTTCGTCTCCCGTTTATGCAGAACGTCCCGGTACCAAATTATGCTCAACTCACGAGCCTGCCCAGTGAGAACGAGTGCCGCAAGTCGTCAATCAAAGGTACCCGTCCTCAGATGGTCACGGCGGCCGTTGCTGCAGCAGTTCAAATCGAAGGAACGTCCGTAGCACCTCGTCAAAGGCCCAAGGGCTCGCAGTCGGCTGCTTCTATTGGAAGTCTGCCTTTGCCGCCAGTTCCGCCGATCCCCGTTCCCGCAAAAAAGCAACAAACTCCAACTCCCACGAATGCTTCGCAAACGTTTATCGGAGCAACTAACAGTGAGAACTTGCCATTCACCACTGCACGCTTCAGTAATTCCAAGTGACCTTTGAAACAAATTTTTTTCTTGTTCTCAGATGAATCCCTGTCGCACGAAAATCTATCCGCCATCGTTTCTCCCGTATTGCCATCGGCAGCAATCTTTCCGACGCTACTCGACCTCGAAGACCATCGGCCCGCTCCGCTGCAGGTTCAGTTATCCCGTGGTAGTCTCGTGTCACCTCCGCTGTACGTGCCGAATGCCCGATCGACCGTATCGCCCGTGGGTGCCGCCATACCACTGCTACCACCTCATTCACAGACGGCTCCACCACCTCTCGTAGAACAGTTATTTCCTCCGAGCACGTACCCCGATCCGTTCCGAGATGCTGGAAGTAACAACGAAGAATTCTTGGTTTCATCCTTACCGGTTCACATATCTAGTGTGGGGAACTGCTGCGCGGACAATTCTTTTCCTAATCCACTAGTTTCTTTGCCTCCGTTGGCTCCTACTAGCATTCCTCGAAACCAGCATAGGCGCAACGTCAGCGATACATCGGCATTCAATAAGTTAGTGTGATGGCGAATTACCTCCGAGATATCCCATTTGGATTCATAGTATTTTTCACTAATAAATGCTAATTACTTTATCGTAATTAGAGCGCATGTCACTGAAATCCACCAGTTCATCGGTTCTTGCGAAGCTTCCAAGGCGAAGTCGGCCGCCACAACTCCCAGTCACAGCCCTCCGCAGGATGGACGCGCATCCGACTGGAATCCTTTCGAAGACACCTTGGCATTTGGAAAAATGACGGAGGATCACATTTTTGGTCAAGAATTTGATAAAATCAGACGAGGATCACAGAGCAGTACGTGGAATTTCTTATTCTCTAGCTCTCCGAACGTTACTGCGCCTCACGAGGATAAACGATCTCATTCCATTTCATTATTTAGGCATATCTAACGTAAAAAGCAGGGAGAGCTTGGTGATGACGACCCCGGATTTGGTAGAAGATCCATTTTTCTCGGCTCCTTTCAATCCACCCGGTATAATCTGTGCTACCATCTCTAATAATCCCAGTTTAATTGTCAAGCGTTACTTTTGTTCATTTTTTTAAAATTAAAAACATTGTCTGTTTCACGCTTTGCAGGTACAAGAAGCGGCGGCAGCAAGGAAGCAGCTAGGAAACTGCAAAGTTACAGTTCGGACGGTTCCCAACAAAGTAGTGGAGGTAAAAGATAACCCTGCCTTTGCCTAGAAAAAAAATTGTAGATCAACAAAAGTGTACGTTAGAAATTAGAAGCTTCCTTCTTGATTAACGCAATACCAAAGGACGGACTCATTGGTACTGTGTTCTTCTACAAACCAACTTTTCTGTGAATTTTGGTTTTTCCCATTCTTCCTTCCAACACAACCCAACAAATCATTCCAATTCCATTAATTGAAGTCTGCAAGATTTTTTTTATTTTTAACACATTTCATTGATTCCCCTATACGTGGTTAAGAATGGTTAGCATTTCAAATTAACCAGTAATGGGCGAGTCATGGATATGAATATAGTAAACGTCATATTTTTTCCTCCGTGTATTGTTCCACCATTATAGAGAATATTTACTTGTGCAAATGTTCCAGAATTTAACAATAGCGACGCTAGGGTATGGTTTAAGTTATTATCGAATGAAGGTTGCTTCACACCTACATAAAAAAATACGTAAGGCGTATAAAACTTGTTGTATAGATGACGATTTTGACGTCATTACAACACGTTTTATTCGTGAATTGCAAAGTTGGATTTTTCCAACTTATACATCTTACGTAGTTTTTTACGTAGGTGTGAAGCAACCTTGAGAGTCAGCTGCGGTAGGCATGGACGGGGTGGTAAACGCATCTAAATCGAAATTTTCAGCCGCTGACGAGTGCCTTTCTACTTAAATATTTTAGAACAAATCCCCAATGGACGCACAACGATGATATCGGATTGCACGAGTGTTGCATTTAAGCCTCGAGCCATATTTTGCTCAAATTGACAGTAGACAAAAGAAAAGAAACTATGTTACTCAGATTTGAAAATATATTCATAATTTATCACTAAGTGAATTCGTTTGTGGAAAGAACTCGAACAAATTCGTTGCAATTCGATTGATTTACGAGTAATCACGATATTATTAGGTCTAAACAAATTAAAGGATAAAAAAGTCTGATGAGGAAATTTTTGTTCCGAAATGAGGACTCGATGCTCGTGTATAGTCCGACGAGCCAAATGCAATTGGCACGTGCTTTGAGCGCCATTTTAAGACAAAATATTCCATTGTAATTCCATGCCCCAATTATTTCTAGTATAATTGCTGCTAACCTTCGTGCTAAGCACAGATGGGCCTATACATTTATTATCTGAAGCATGGTATGGCTATTATAGAATTAAAAAAAATATTGCTTATTATTTATTATTAATAAACGTTACAAGATCCATCATGATGAACGGAAGCCGCCATTTTACCTTCGACTTAAATTACGTTTTATAACTTTTGAAGCTGTTATGACCTGCTTCGAAAACTCCACGTGGCATGATTTAACTTTGGGGCAATTACTCGTGACTTTAAATGGATTTTTGAAAAAATCGTGGAAATATACTTTAATCATAAATAACGAGCAATAATCGGGAATTGATGCGAGTGACTACAATGTGGCCGTAGTGTGCTCTCGTTAGAAATATTCTATCCCTATTTTGCTGCTTTGTGTCCATATATATATTCTACTATGATTTTGATTGTATCAATTGTGAGTTAATTTGGTGTAAATATTTACTTATGCCATTAACCACTGATGTACTTATTTAAATTATACTTCAGCTGATACTATTTTCTCTGTATAGCCTTTACAAAAATGATTGCATTAAAAGTGCTTAAAATTAAATACGTGTCGACCATTATTTCGAAAACAATTTTGAAACTATCGAGCCGGGTGGGGGTGGGGAGAGAGGGGATTGGAGTGAATAATATAATATGGTATAAAAAAAAAGATAACTCTTTTTAAAAAAAAGTCAGTTTTGGACTCTGACCATTCACTGTTATCTAATCTGTTTTTTGTTTTTTTTTAATGATTCTCATTCTGTACGAATGAGTGGCTATACAGCGAACCTATTGGATAATATATGGGCACTGCTGCTTTAAAATATATCCAGTGAATTGCAAAGGAAGGAAATAAAATTACGATAAAAATATCAGAATTAGAAAATAAGAGAGATATGTGTTTCGGTGAGCATATTTTTTTATAAATCTTATATTCACTCGATTACGGGAGCAATTGCACGTCCTGTGGCAGCACAACTGCAAAACTAGTTCCTCTTCCTCAAATTCACAACCCACATTACATATTCTGCATTAAAGAGGAAATTCACTTGATGAGAATCGCTTTTTAAATGCTAGGCATACGTAACAAACGTGGACATAAAATAGCAATATTGGAATTAAAGTTAACATTAATGAGAAATTGCATTTGTTATGTGAAACATGGGCGGCGCCATATTGCCCAATTTTAGGACTACCTGAATCATAAATTCTCAGAAAGTTTTAGCGCCATCTGTTAGTAATGGGAGAAAGGGTCACCATCGGAATAATTCAATTTTGGCTTCACGTATTCTATGCATTATTGCATAGAAACTAAATGTATTTTTTTTTAAATCCAATTTTTAAAAGTTAATTTGAATTTGGATATGGGAGAAATTGTCTGAGATTTTTAGTAGTGTAGGCTACATTTGATTTGGTGGTACTTTTGGTGATAAAAAAGGATGCAATTACTTATCCTGCAATCATTAATGAAAGAAGCATATTTAAAATGCGTTGGCCAAATTTCCCCGCCTTGTCTATAAATCTTCATCTTATGTACATTTTTTTTACCCTCTTTTATTAATGATTGCATGATAAGTAATTGCATCCCATGACAGTTAAATTTGTCATATAAATGCTATTTATTCTGTCACTTAAACATCGCTTTGTACAAAGTGAGACTTTTCCTTTAACTATTCTTATCGGCATCATCATACTTATTGGGAAAGAAGAGCTATTTAAGAATGAATGGCCATGATTAATAATTCAATTCAAATCAATACCCTACAGTCAGCATAGGCATATGTTATCAAGTCATTGAATCTCTTATAGTGGAGAGATCCAGTTGAGGTCTAAATTAGTCTGGTATTATTTTAAACCTAAGCTTAATTAGTCTTGAAACTCCAGATTATACCCGAGGCAACAAATGGGACTACAAAAGTAATTAACCTCAACTTAGTCCATGGTGGATTTCTCGGTTTTTTACAAATCCTCAACTTAAACCAAGGTTTAAATTTAAACCCTCCTGGATCTCTCCGCTGTAATAATTTTGCCTACCTATTGAAGGGCAATTCAAGAGTGTAATTACATCGGGGAATAAGAAACAAAGATAAGAATATGTTGGCACATATAGTTTGAACAAAGAGTTTAGGTGAGAATGCAAGCATAAATTAGATCTGTGAGCACAACGAATAAGCATTTATGCACTAAAATTAAAGACTTAAAAACCGGAAAGGTTATGGACTGAACTAGTTAAAAGAACGAAGTACCTCAAATAGATGATAGATAAAACAATTTTTCTCTGTCCTACGCAGAATATTCAATCGAGAAATAGTTCACTAGAGTCAACAGCGAGGTTCCAAAGAATCCCAAAGAAAGCCACAGGGGATTAGAATGACATTACAGTAATATGTTGCTTTCCAGAAAGCAACAATCGGTAAATATTGTCGCTTATAAACGTTGGAGTACTTAATTAATTGAGCTGAAACGAGTAAGTGAGACAGTAAAACTGGGCACACTTTTGTTAAATAAATAATAAAGAAAAACATAGGAGAGGGGGGGGGAGTCATTAGTTTTAGCCTACTGTGTTTAAATATATAGTGGACGACTAACATTTTTTCCCTTCGTTTTAATTTAGGCGAGGGCATGGCGAACCGAGAGAACGTTCAGTTGCTGCCTTTCGAAACGGCCAAACGACCGGAATCGTCCGTCGGCCCCGTCAATCCGTTGACTCACGACTTGCGCCACCGTCACAGCAGCGACAACTCCAGCGCCGCCTCTCACGAGGGAAGCCGAAGCGACGTGAGCGGCAAATCCTGGGACCTCTTCGCTTCTTCGTCGTTCATCCGTATTCCTCAGGAAGACCGTTCCAAATACGCCAAGTTACAAAATGTGGAGGACGAAGAGTTGAAGGCGGTGTGCTCGGCTCCGCCTCCCACGGACGACAACGATTCCATCGGATCGGCCAGCGATTTGCAGCGGGCGGACGATGGAGACGACGAGGCGGACGAAGAAGAGGAAACGCATTATCCGAAAAAAAATGAAGACGTCGTGGCGGGGACCGACGACGAGGGCGATTGCAGAGTTTCTAAGTATCTTCGAAGTGCGAAAGTACCTTCGCAGAGAGGCGAGACATTCCCATCGAGGGGAGGCGTCGAGGACGGAGACGCCCCTCTATTGGAAGACAATGCGCTGTCCGAGGTGGACGAACTGGATCGCGCGGAGCCCAAGTCGACGGTGGAGCCCCCATCTTGCCGAAACGATGCGACCGCCATCAAGATGGACGTTTTCGGGGCGGCGCCGTTCAACAAGTCCACTTTACAGAAGACCAAGGTGGCAGCGGCAAACCCTCGTGAGAAGGAGCAGGGTTCGAAGCACTCCGACATCTTCGCCCAAGCCCCCTTCAAAAAGCCCGTCAACGTGAAAGAAATAATGCTACAACGCCCACTTCAGCCTTGGAACGGCAACGTAGCCCGGAAGATCCCGACGCCGCTTCACAGAGTTCCCAGCGTCGATCGTACATTCAGGAGAGCCGCGTCGTATTCGGAAAAGGCGCCGGAGGAGAGGCAAGCCGGTTGCGAGATGCGGGTCTTTCACCAGCAAGTGGATCTCTTCGGCTCGCTGCCCTTTGACCAAATGACCGGATCTAGCATTTTGCACGGCAAAGGACCGCAGCAGCAGCAAAGGTGTTCGCAATCCTTCCCGTCTTCGCATCACGGTTCGGGGGCATCGGAATCCAACGATTTGGAGGGCGGCGAAAGGGCGATTCCCCAACTGACCGCATCGGCCTCCATGCCCATTCGGCAACTCTCTCAACCGATTCTCGCTCCGCAACGACGGCCGCACTCTCTGCCCACGCCACCCGTCGCTCCGGAGAATCACTCGCTCCTGGCGGCTCGGAAATCCAACAACGGCAATCAGCGGGCGAAACAGGTCAACCGGATGATCATCGGGAGCGCCCCGAGGAGGCGCGGGGCGAGCAAAGGAAGGGCCAGGAGGGATTCCACCGACAGCAAGAGTTCGAGCAACAGCGAGGGAAGCCGTCCCAGTCCCATGCACGTCTCGTCGTCTTCGTCGAAGAAAGATAAATCCAAATATCACAACATCATCGAAGATTACCGAGACGACAAGTCGTCGCAACAGCAACAACAAAAAAACAAGAAATCGAAATCCAAGAAGGGTTCGAAACGCAGTCAGGAGAAGGGAAGCGGCGCCTTCGCCAACATGAGCTTCGAAGATATTTGCAGCGACGAAGAATCTCAACGTACTTCACACTTTCAATCGTTTTCGGAAGAGACGGACATTCTAAGAATATCCACGAATAATCCCATCGTCAATATAGCCAAATTCACGGGCAGAAAACAGTAGTTATTAAGAATTAACCGGGTCTAGTTCAGTACTATTCAACAAACACACAAAAAAAGGCTTCATTTAGCAATAATGCAAACAGGCTAATTGCTCGGGGCTGGTATTTATTTATTTTGACAATTATTATTATTGACCCTGTCCTACGGTGGTTCACGCACTCGGTCGTGTTTCGTAAACGAGATACCGAGCGACGTCTCTCGATCCTACCATAGGGCTAAGATGGTCAAACTAAAGTCCGACATACCTTAACACGTAGCATGTTCGACCACCCGGCGGCCTGAATGGAAACTAGTAACAACCAAGAAGGTGGAAATTTGCAGGCAGTACATTCTTGGACACTCGACCGCCAGGTGTCGTATTATGATGCGTGTTAACAAAAGTCGGACCGTTATTACGAAGTGCGGCTTCTCTCTCTTTTTTTTTGGCAGTTAAAAACTTATTAGTTTCATTTCCAAATGCAGTTTTCAGAGTTAACGAAATATTACCAACATAAATATAAATATATATAATGTATAAATATTTTTTTTTATTTCCTTATGTTTTTTTTCTTCTGTTGTTGTTATTATTTTGGTTCTATATATATAAATATATTACTGTGATCATCATTGTTGTATTATAAACAAAAATAATGAAGGCCCATTTATCCATTAGACAGATATTATTAGAACAGTAATCGTATCCGAGCGAAGGGTTTATTATTTGGAGAAAATTACGAAGCGAGTTCGGTCATCTTTAGTCAAATAAAAATGGACGACTGTAATATTATACTACGAGTCAATGATTCCGAGGAATTTTTTATTAAATTATTGCAAAGGGAAAGTCTCACATTGAAACAAGTTATTTTTAAACGAACGAGGAACGGCATTCGAAAATGGCGGTGATATTAATATATTTAAAGCAGACTCGTTCCATATTATTTGGAACTCCATTGAAAGTGTTCGGGTTTCACTTCATTTTGATTCTGAGCAATAGTTATTAACATTTCAACGTGAGACTTATCCCATTTAAGGGTAAGTTCTTACAAAACGTTTGTACGAAAATGGAGCTCGGATGCACGTGCACATTCCAGCAAACCGAATGAAATTGGCACGTGCATTCTGGGAGTCTTATTTTGGAACAGGAGCTTTGTAAGGAAAATGACCAGTTTTAAGTTGCACGACGTTCAATGTTGTAAGTACGCCTACGCAGGGTCGGACTGGTCATAGACTCCGTGGGCGATGGCGACCCGGGGCCCCCACCACACAATGGCAAAATAGGCACTTTGGGGGATTTTAGACCATTTCTGAGTGTTTTTGAGCAAAAAAAGTTGCCTGCGGCGCCATCTTCTGCCAGTTTTTGCAATTATGTACAAAATCATTTAAATTTTCGCCTGCATCCTAAATTATTTTTAAAAAAATTTAATGGAGAAACACGCATTTTTTATGCTTTTTAGCCCATTTTTGAGGGTTTTTGAGCAAAAAAG
Organism: Proteroiulus fuscus; assembly: GCA_034700285.1. Taxonomy (NCBI): domain Eukaryota; kingdom Metazoa; phylum Arthropoda; class Diplopoda; order Julida; family Blaniulidae; genus Proteroiulus; species Proteroiulus fuscus. Next base: position 11,218 of record JAQIXP010002609.1, read on the forward strand.
TCCCTTGAGGCGCCATTTTCTCTTATTTTTTTGCAATTATGTACCATGCAAAACCTTCAAATTTTTGCTTGCGGACAACATTTCTTTTATGTTTTATGGGTGGGTGGGTGCTGAGGCCTGCCACTGCCACCCGGGCCACTGCTAGTACCTTATAAACATATATAATGACCACTGAGCCTATCCTTTGGCATACACACGAGATACATTGAACGTCCGATAACACTATAAAAATGTACTGGATTAAAAATGCACGTGTACAGTCAAGAAAAACGTTTTTTTCCCCCCTTAAATGTCCGGCAAAAAAATCATGTCCAGTCTCAAAAGCCCACGTCAGAAAGGAATGTTTTAAAGGGAATGTCCCAATTAGAAAGAAATGGGTTGAAGGAGTAAAAAGCATGAAAAATGAGGATAGCCACAGAAATTGCAAATGGATTTGAGCCCACCCAATCATTATATAAAAAAATGTCCCAAATACAATGGATTTATTTGAAAATGCAAAGCCCTCGGTTCTCTTGGAACACGTCCTAGAGGGCGCCACCCACTTTCAGTGTCTGCTTAAATCTTTGAAAAAACGGCGCCTAACGTGTATTTTGCGAAAGTCGTGATTTCTTCATTTATGCAATTATTATTATTACTGTCACCTTGCCATCCATATCTATAGTAAGTGTGAACGACATAAATATCGCTCGCTATAAAGTGGGATTTTCCCTTTAAGATTAAAGCGTTACTAAAATAAGATGGGGGCCTTGCATGCTTATTTCCAAGTATAAGTTTTTTCTTCACCCCCTCGTAAATAGGCAATCAATGCTAACAGCGAAGCTAATAGTTCAGTATAGTTAAACATGATTAAAAAGCGTCTCTCATCATAATACATGTATACACGCCATGCATTCATTTGTTTTTAAATGAGTGGCGCCTTCTACTGGATAAAAGGCATCAGCTCCATAGACTCACACGTCCTAGAGGGCGTCACTAAGTTCACTACCTGCTGAAAGCTATATGGAAAAATGGCGCCTAACGTGTAGGCCTATTTATTCAAACTTCGTGATTCCTTCACTGTGGAAACTGCTGCAATTATTATTATTATTGTCACAGCCATTTATCTATAGTAAGTGTGGACCAATTGAAAATGACTCGTTGCCAAGTGGGACTTTCCCTTTAACTGCGATATTATTTTGTTCTTCATTTTCAATTCAATTCAACTCACTTGTCAGTACCCTACGATCAGCACATCACGATGCCATCTGGTAGGTGGGTTATCCCACATTAAGAAAGATACTAGTCCCACATCATAAGGTGTGGCTCGAACATCATCGCTAATTAAATTCCTAATTAACAATTGTGGACTTAAATTACGTGGCAAATTAAACGTGTAGAACAAACCCATGCTTAGATCTTCCTTCGGAGATAGCAATGATTCCCAATTTAGAGAATGGAGCATGTCGGTCACACTATATGGGTCCTTTGGTAATTATTACCTATATATAGCAGCCCTATATACGATGTATCATTTCGATGGACTGTACATGGGTTATATTAACATGGATTCCAAACTGGAGCACTGCAGTATTCTAGAATTAAGTGGCCTCACCCATGTTTTATAAAATGTTAAGGGGGCTGTTCCACACTTTTAAAAAATGCATGCTCCTATGGGAATCTCCATGTTAATTACCGGTACAAATTAATCGATAATGGCTAAACATAAATCGTCGGGGTTTGATTTTTAATGAAGGACAATTAAACTTACTAAAACTTGATGCATTCTTTTTCTGTTAATCTGCCCCGTGAGCCGTATACGATCGGGCAAAATGTGGCGAAAAACTCGACGGTAAACTTTGAAATTCGATAAATAGATATAGAATACACGTAATAACGAAATCGAACTCGTACATTTTGTGGTAAATTAAATGAGTTTTCCAAAAAATCAAACCCCATCGTCATCCGCTCGGCCGATAGCGAGATCCGTTCAATTTTGTGAAAAATTTAACGTCTACGTAAAATAGCACGGGAAAACGGAACGGTCAACTTTGAAAATCGATAACTACGTTCGGAATGCACGCGTGACGTCATAATCGTGCATCAGTTTTCAGTAAATTTAATAATCTTTAAAAAAAATCAAACCCCATCGTTCAACTTTCACCCGTTCTTGAGTGGTTTCAGTTTGAAGAAAACGAATTTAACATTGAAATACCCATGCAGGTCCACGCTGTTAAAAGTGTGGCAATTCTTAAAATTCTTTGAATAAATCTCATAAGTTAGATCTTAATTCTTTTACGATTTGTACTTGTCGTGTATACGATTGCCCCTATAATACACACCTCTATAAACTCAACATGAAAATACGAAGGCGGCGTCAACGTGGGTGGCAGTACACCAGTATCACGAGGATTATACAAGATACTGGTGGAATGGGAAGCATGGCCAATCGGTATTAAGAGGCAATATAGCACGTGTGCATCCAGTTCCGTATAAAAGAAGAGGAAAACACAGATCAGGAACAACGTTTGGATCAGCAGCGGCGACAGAAGCACGAAAGGTCGAGGAGGAGAAGAAGATGAGCGCCAAAGGTTTAACTCGCTTAATTTCACATTATACACACATTCCACACAATAATCCTAATTAATATGACGTTAAGAAAAGGCTAAGGACCTTATCAGTTAAAATACGTAAGAATGGATTACGACGAGGAGACGTACCTGAACGCCAGTTGGGATCCTTCGGCCGGAGACGGCGGCGGCGACTGTTGGAACGCGACGTCCACGTGGCCGTCGGGCGAGTGCGCGAACGCCTCGGACCGAGCGGTCCTTTGGTCGCGGGACGATTCCTACAGTCTGACCAACGAGACTAGCCCTAATCGCATCCACTCTTTACTCTGGTGGCAGCAACTTCTGTGGGGCGTGTTCTTCGCCGCCATGGTCCTAGTGGCGACCGGCGGCAATCTCATCGTCGTTTGGATAGTTTTCACGCATAAGAGGATGCGAAGCGTGACCAATTACTTCCTGGTCAATCTGTCCATCGCCGACACCATGGTGTCCACTCTGAACGTCATCTTCAATCTGGTGGTCATGATCAGCGGCGACTGGCCCTTCGGAGAGGCCTACTGCAAGATAAGCAACTTCGTCGCCGTGCTTTCCGTCGCGGCCAGCGTCTTCACCATGATGGCCATAAGCATAGACAGGTAGGCCTACGTCGCCTTGTATACATCCAACCTACAATTAACGGATGAAAAAAGTTTTAAATTTTAATACATGCATGCAGGATAAGAGTATAATATGGCAGAAAAACTCAAACTGTATGCGAGTGAGGAGTTGAGATCAAAAACCACGAGAGTCCAAGGTTTTTGGTGAAAATCAGATATCTACTATCTACTATATATAAAGCGAGAGATGCACGTGTATCAATCCATTTTGCACGTGCGTCTCCGTAACCTTTGGGATTTTTTCTTGCATTTTTTTTTAAAATTCTGGCATATGCCCTAAAAACATATACCACAT
>JAQIXP010002610.1:0-14710 GCA_034700285.1 Proteroiulus fuscus
TCTCCATATTACGCCCACCTCTGAAGGCAAAAGAAGAAAAGATCGCCCGGGTCATTTCTAGAAGATTTACGGTATATGCAGAGTTTCTGTCATTTTCATGCAGGAAAAGATATCGTATGTGTTAGATTAATAAAATATTATTTGCACTCGTAAAATGATGTTTAAAATTAAAATGTATTAATTCCTGGAATTTTTCTATATGGGTATTTACCTAACTATAATTTCAGAATGTATCGTGCATATAATATTAATAAGCTTAGTAGAAAATGAAAGGAAAAATATTGAGTCAAACGCAATAACTGTGAGGGATCCTGGTGGACTGGGAATGCGATGGACACTTCCTCCCCTATTTAAGTAAAGATGTGATGTACCATCATCAATACCATTTTTGCAGATTTCATAAAATGTTTGCAGAGTAAAATTTTATTTAGGTTAAATGGTTATTTATTGCTGGCGGCATACAGTACCATATATTCGAGTCAAATGATAATAACAGTAATAATTTATTCGATGTGATAGTTATATTCAATATTGTAGCTTCTATATGCTTTGCATACACTATTTTCTGTCAAAACCAAGTCAACGGGAAATAATACAATACCTGCTTAGTTTGGTTATTGGACTTGTTGCCTAAATGGTTAAGGCCTGCAATGAGCACATGCACATAATGGAAAAATGAGTATATGGGTATGTACTTAAAAAATGCAAACCAATGTCTTTTTCTAGTCATGACTATGTTATTGCAGTACATGATAGTATACTTACTCGGTTTAGTTATGGAATGGATACAAACAAAAATTGGAAATTGTGCTGAGTAACAAAATATGTAAAAAAAATCAACATTATAAAGGCTATGCTTAGTTACGGCTAACAATCTGAGAGAAACACAAAGTGTGAATGCGATGAGATGGAGAATCCATGATAAAAAATCGATCAGACATTGAAAGAAGAATATTAAACGAACTGTTTAAATTGTAATAACTCTGAACATTCCTGTGTATATAAGTGCCAGTGAGCCATGGGTCAGTCACGTGGTTGACTATTGCTAGGCCTGCTTTGTGATCTATAAGGAGCAGCAGGAAGAAACTTGGTTTAGGGTCACTTGAATATGACCTAAGTTTTACACCTTCCCTACGAGGTGCCATGTTTAATGGAGATTCCAGAAACGAATTACGAGTGTATTATTTGATTCTGTGTACGGATCACTGCGTCCTATATCACTCATTAAGATTGACAGGCTCTTGCTCTCCTCGGTATACGAGCTTTCCGTTTACTAGAAGAGTGAAATACGAAATAGTCAGTTTTCTAATCATGGAAAGCACGATTTGGCTTTCAGACAATTTGACAACGAATCGCCTGTGACGTTCACACAGGAGTCTATACGACAATTAATCATGGGGTTGGGAGAAATTTAATTGAATTAGAATGTTCTATCCCACGGTGTTATAACGCACTGCCTATGGTGCACCTCCACAAAAAAATAACTTAAATGTCATCTTCAATGATAATTCATGGGGGTTTTCATTTGACATGCAATTTGTTCAAATCAGAGTTATATATTAGCATAAATAGATGCTTTTTATACTCCTCTACTTCATTTCAACTGGTGCAAGACATAAAAAAATACTGTTATGTAATTAACATCTGTAGTCTTTCCAAGTATTCACAACATTACTTTCGTTTGAATTACACAGTAATTTATTTAAGAAAATGGAATTGTCAAACGTAGAATAATTTATAAATCTATGCAGGCGCGTTTCCCTTCTGTTGATGGGAGGGATTTGGGTAGTTGTTTCCCCTCCCCCTTCCTCCCCCAAACAATGAATCAGGATCTTCTACTGAGCTTTTCTGCGAGTGTTATATTTCAAATGGGTAAAATTGTTTTTATCCATATTATCCAAAAACCTCAACATACACTATAGGAAGGCATATTTATTTTTTTTTTATTCTGAATGTGTGATCAGGGTCCATTTGAGTTTCGACAGCATTTTTCAAATCAATGTGAGTAATATATACATGACAATAAAAGGATTTGTTTCTAAGAAATAACAAATTGATTGCTAAGAAGTAAGATTTTAAAGAGCATAGAAGAGTATAGGGTTGTGAAGTGTGAGACTGGAGAGCATGCATGCTTCCTGGCCCCACATCAAAGGTTATTGATGGTTGGAGATAAGTGAAGCCCTAAAATAGAAGCTGTTATTTTCAGAAGTTGTTTTATTTTCCTTGTTCTTTCTACAAAATTCAAGTAATTTTACACCGAAAATACTTCCAATGAATTAAGGGTATACAGCCTATATTTCTGGGATTTTCATGAAATTTATTGCGGGCGTGTCCTTAATACAAAAGAAATCTTGTTACAAGCTATTTTTAAAATGCCGACAACAAAAAATGATGAAAGACATGGAAACTGACATGGGCAACGTAGACTAATGAAAACACTGCTTCATTATATGTTAGGTTAGGCAAAGTTTAGGCCAGCAGGGAGTCTGTGGGGGCAAAGCCCCCCCCCCCTTCCCCGGTTAAGTACCAGTTTCAGCGTATGTGTACGGACACAAGCTAGACTGGTAACCATATAGACACCTGAGCATTATTTCATAAACAAATGAATAGGAAATAACAAGAATAAAAAAGTGGATTAGTGAATATTGAAGTTAAGTAAATCTATTAAAACTTGTGAACTATTTAAAAGCTTTTCAACTCCACTTTAAACTCCATCCTATTCACTCATCAAGTACTGGTCAAACTGTTACATGAAACATGAACTCGTCACAATTTGCTATTCACAATACAAATATTCATGCTATTTTCTATTCATTTCTTTTTTAAAATAGGGTGAATCAGTGAAAAACTTTTAAAAGAGACGATTTGGTCTAGATTGAATGCCCATCAGCATTCATTACTATTTTACAATAATTTTAACATAGGCCTACCTGTAACCATTTGCTTATTAGATTTATTGGCCTATATTAGTTCCCAAGGAATTAACTTTTTGATTTCTCAGGCTTTAGGAAATTGCTTTAAACTCCAAATTTTCCCAAAAACTTCTTGTTAAGTTTAAAGTTTGAGTATAGAATTTTTAAGCTGTAACTTACTTTTATATATACCCTTTTCCTTAGTTCTGCAATCAGTCATATGAGGGCACCAGTGCCAGTAGTATTCCTAATTCGGGAATGTTGTGGGAATGTATGATCGTATGACGTAAATTGCCCTGCTTATCAATCAGAATCGATTGTGCTTTGGATTTATTTAACGATTTTGAGCAGAACTTTGCCAAACTATGCTGCAGCAGATATCTATATTCGTTCACATCGTGCATGAATATCAATATCTCGACAAATGATTTGAAATATTAATGAACTTGGTATTTTGAGAATATGTTTGCATGGTATTTAAGGTTCCGAATGGGTGTGGTAATGCTAGCTGTGCACACATTTCAAATTGCTGCATCCATTATACATGTATAAGGGGCATAACAATTCTGAGCATATATTTGCTCATCATTGTGTATATTCCATAGAGTTTTGTATTTTAGATGGGGTTCTAGTTTAGGTTGTATTCAAAGAAAAATATTGCAGGTGAATAGAATCGATTAGCTCTTCTGCAATCACTGTACATTTCCTTTTTTATTTCCACGTATAAAGGCCATGTATTTTGGTTAATGGGTTTTATATGCTCTGGCTTACGTCTATACCTTTCTATTAACGCTAATTTATTGTGCTGAGACTAGATAGATAAAATTCGTTTTTGCATGATTGTGGCTTATTATGTGTATAGGGCCCCGCCTCTTAATGCAGGATGAGGTTTGGAAATTAGTGATTAAGTATTTAATTACATGACGCCTAGATAAGTTTTTGGTATGATTTACAACAAATAATTGCCTTTCGTTGCACATTTATTTTTTTAAGTACATTTTCATAGACCTATTATGTGCTTATGGATCAAAATAGTTCATTACTTTTCATAATATCGAAGCAAAACAATACAAAAATATGCATTATCTATTTATAGTCTAATCACATATAGGCTATATAGGAACACCAATGTTCGTTTCATAAATTGCTCTTACTTTCAATATATTTTCTAATAAATAATTTCTTTATAAATAGTTTGAGCAATAAAATGGCCAGTTTTCTATTGAGTTCAAAATAAAAATGTAGACTGTATACGTGATCCTTAAATAAGGCAATCAATGCAAGCATAACTGTGCTAAACGTTTGCTTTGAAAATATATGCATGTGTTCACATTATGCATCTTTTTGCAAAATCGGTATACCTTTTATATACCTACTATATAAAATTTACAAAATTTATGTAAACAATAAATAGATTGCATTGCTTATAATGGGGTCAGAGGGAAAATGGTCAAGAGGCTTGACGGCGATACTGACTGAGCTAAAGGCTGATAAAATGAAAAAGAAATAAAAAGAGAGTAAAGAAATGTGAGTTAAGCGAGCAAAGGGAAAAATAAACAGGAGAACTTTTGGTCGCCCGGGCGGAAATAACATTACTTTCCTATATATATATATACCGTATATGTTATCATGACCATCAGAAAATACAGGCGCAATTTAGACTGTCATCATATAGTGTTTTCAACCGCTCTTGGGACTAAAAGGGGGGTTTTTAGTTTTTTTCCCATTGGAATTTAAACAAAGCGAAACTGTCTCTGAGCTTACTTTATTGCATAAAAAAACCTCGAGAAGGGATGAATAGGTCGAATAAAGTGCCCATTTGATTGAGTGCTGGACAATGCATAATGAAGTAAATATCAAGTTGGCACCATCACCTTCATCTATTTTCCATTTCATTTTGTTTCCATTTGTTGGTCTCAAAATCAAAAATATGGCAAAGTTCATTGCATATGTGCAGAAGGACTGACGAGTTTGAACGGTAATTTCACTATATTTGAAACCTTATATTCCAAAATAAATCCCGTAGATATAGCATTACACGTGGAAACTTTCAACTACAATTTAAGTGAATAGAAAATGTCAAATGCAAGATTAGATTGAATTGTCATGCATTGCATATTGTTCTGTTATGCTGAATTAAATTTTCTTTTTAAATTGCAAACGAGTCTCATTTGAAGGGAGAACACGAAGCACTCGGGAACAACTTTGAGTTTCGAATGTGGGTATAAATAGCTATTAGAGACTATTGCGATGCTTTTCTATTCTGTTAGGCTTACATCTACATCCATTTCTTACAGTAAACAATGACAAAGCTGTTTTGCCACACTTTTCCAAGCCTAATCAAATTGCAAATCTTTCTGAAACAAAAGTTTTTGAAGGGCCAGTAAACTTTATACATTAGTGTTATTTAAAAAAATGGTCGTTGCACATTTTCTATTTCTGTCAATACAATAACGATTTTTGAAAATCCGATTAAAGAAAGCATTACTATCAGTAAACCCACAACACAAATCTTTTCATCATCCTTAAAGTTTGAAGAAACAAGGGATTTAGGGATTTTGGAATGTTCTGTATTGATTTATTTTCTGAAAAAAAAATATATATATTGAAAATATAAAGTTAAGTGAAAAATATTATTTTTGTAGTAAATGTATATAGCTTGCATTTCAAATTTGTGCTAATCTGCAAAAGCAATTACGTTTCCATAAAGGGAATTTAGAAAACTATAATAGTCATTTTTTGTATTAAAGGCAGGTAATGGATTGCGTCGTTAACAACGGCATGTCTGTATTGCAGATGAGGTCTACATCATTGAAAATGAAATGAAAATGAAAAGTGAGAGTTATTGCCGACGCTTTCCGTTGGTCTAATGTTCTGTGTATGCAATTATGTTCCAGACTACAGGTCGAAATTTGTAAACAGTATTCTTGCAATTTAGCATAGACGTTCTAATTTAATATGTTGACAAATAATAAGATCGAAGATAGTGATGATCGCGGTTCACCCGTCTGGATTTTATGGCAACTTTTGTAATTAAAGTATTTGCTGTTGATGTGGTATAGCATTGACTTGATTAACTATTGAAATTTAGAACGTAATGTTGCCATGGTAGCATTGACGTAATAATCATAGGCGCATTTAGACCTGCTGTTAGAAGGGGGCCCGGTGGAATTTTACAATCAGGGCCGTAGCAAGGTCAAGTAATCTGGGGGGCAGCGGGGATTTTGCTGCCCCCCTGAGGCCCAGGGCCATACCTAGAAATCCATTTCTTTGGGGGGAAGGGGCCGCCCCAAAACATTTTTTTTCTTCAAAATTTGGCCTGCAGGCGAAAATTTGAAGGCTTTCGTACATAAATGCAAACATTGACAGCAAATGGTGCCGCAGGCGAATTTTTTACTCAAAAAACCCTCAAAAATGGGTTAAAATTAGTCCACAAATTTTGAGTGGGCGGGAGGGAGACTGGCATTTTTCTGCCCCTTTTAATCGAGTCTGGGAGGGCAGCCGCCCCCCCCCCCGGCTCCCTGGCAGCTACGGCCCTGTTTACAATGTATTTTAGATCTCAAGGTGGGGGGGGTTCGGTGGAATTTTATCATGTATTTCAGATCTCAAGGGTGGGGTCCGGGCCCCCAGGGCCCCCCCTAAGTGCGCCTATGGTAATAATTGTGATGTCATTGGTCCACCCACATCCATTTGTATATTAGTTTGCATCAAGCTCTGGTTCTACACTGTCATCAGTTGATTCATGGAATAATTACAAATAGAACAGGATATTCTTTATCTTGATTTTAAAATTTATTTAGTTGTTATGCATGCCTCTCTGCAATGGAATTTGCTGGGATACAAATTTTAGAAGAGATTAACTTCATTACATCTTAACGTGTATTTTTTTCTGGTCCACCCCTGTATTAATATATATATATATACACATTTATTTCATGTGTGGGAACATTATCTCTAAAATTATATGCCCAATCATACCAAATGTATACCAGTACACTGTAAAGGATGTCACGCATAAATACATGTAGCCTCAGTAATTTTATTTTTCAAGCTTAGCATTTATTATCCACTTCATCATATGTATAATGAATGAATTCCTCAAATAGTGTGAACAGATTTAAAATGAGCTAATTTATGTTATTTATAAGTGGAAGCGTCACATCAACAACTTTTAATGCCTGAATAAATACAAGATATCCATTCGATATCAATTGATCGATATGACAAAGCTTATTTCTCACACCATGAATGAATATCTTTCCTATTCCTTTAATGACGATGGATTAAGATATACATTTGACAAAAAATTCTTTCCTTCTGTGTGTGCTTTGGACCATTTCTATGGGGGCATTCCAATTCTTAAAGGTAATTAGGTAAATAAACAATGGATCCACCATCCATTGATATATACTCAACATAAGAAAGTTTAGGCAATTAAGTTTATAGCAAGGAAAGGTATATACATTGCCAAAGCGATCTTTGATTTATTTGCGTTTGGAAACGTTTCTTAATTAGATCCAAACCCTGAACAGTATCCGAGCGCTATACATGTATACGCAAGATTTGACTAACAAAATAAAAATGTATTATGGAACTTTTCTAAATCTGTCATATAATGTCTGGTAGATTGTTTAGGAAGTAGCCATCAAACAACAAGTAAAACAAAAAAACAGACAGACATGTCCTTAGCATTTTCTACATTTGAATCCAACACATGGCAAGACAAGTGCATGCTGAATGGAATTTTATTAATATAATTTCTTTGATACTTGTCAAAGGATTTTTGTAGTTTTTGTACAGGGTAACTTTATAAAGTTATCCTGTACAAAAATCGACCGATGTGGCAATACATCTGCATGGTTTTCTTTTTTCTTTATATTTTTTTACCGATCAGCTTTAACACAAGTTCTGTAACCATTTATTAAATCCGTTTGACAATTTTAAAAATATCTTTATATAGAAAGTAATGCATGGTGCTGTAACATGCATGAGTCAATTTTTTCTCTAATGTATAGAAGGAACTTCGTCCTGATTTTCTAACCAAATACAAAGTAATTCCTGCTTATAATAAAAGTAAAATATTTAATGCCATAAAAGCATTTATATTTCTCACTTAAATATTTAATTTCAAAGAATTTCTGCTCAAAGGAAAAATATATAATAGTGAACAAGCACAAGCCAAAAAGGATTACCTCGAATTATAGTTTCAAAATGCACCTCTATTTGAAATAAGCTCACTTTTGTTGCATTGCAATAAACTATGATATTTCATTAAAGCTTTCTGCGTAATCTCCCACAAAAAAGCCTAGAAGATTCCTGGAAACATGCATGCATGGTTATCATGAAACAGTAAATATATATAGGGGAGTTTGCTAAAATACCATAATAAAGTGTTTATTTATTTACAGGATGTGAAAATATTCTATTCAAGCCGACTCAGAACTAAGCCAGCTGCATTAACACCCCTTAAATGTTTTCATTTTCCATTTCAAACAGAAAGTATGGGCCCATATATAGGCAAAAGCGTATTACTTCCACATGAATTAATTTCATTTTGCTTGCTTGCAGAGAAAATATATAAAAGTTACCATTCGTCAATATATATAAGCTGTTGGTATTAGTTGTTAATATTTGACTCCCGCGCGGGCATATACTGTATATAGTTGATTTTATGATTTTATAGTTATGGTTACAATATACTAATCAGACTATACATAGCTTTATATATTGCTTATATGTTTCCATATATACATGAACACTCAATGGTTGTATTTACAAAAGTAACCAATAACCAATAAAGTTCAAAATAAGAGCGAATTGAAAAGGGACCAATCGCTTACAATTGCTCCATGCAGCTTATTTATTTGCTTGGTAGAAGCCATATCCATCTATTCAAATTACCAATCGCCGCGTTATATAATTATATAGTTTGTCAACCGTAACAATATTGTTCTAACCGTATTCTGCCATAATTGAATGCATTTTTATTGTATAACGCCTAAACAGATCTAAGATCTTAAAAGCTTAATTAGGCTTATTTCTCCTAAATATAAAAAAAAATTCTTTTAATAGTACACAAATTCCTGCATGCAGTATATCACTTGCAATACACAATGTATTTAAACTCGATTTTTAGAAGAACTGCATTAGTGATACAATCTTGTCATTCTTCCAAGAAAGATGCTGTAAATTGTCTGGTTTTTTTGATATGTTCCTCTTTATGCATTCATGGAAATGGAGATTAATCGCAAGCTTACAACAAAATGCAAAAGATAATCATTGGCAATAGTAATTGACTTATTTTTATTCACAAGCTTAGTTTTATTGTATATAATATCGTCTCTGTTTACAATATAAAAGTTGCAGTTATTATTTTGTAAACCGCATCTTAGCCTATATGGTGCTGATATTCACACATATACAAAGTAAAAACAACTTATAGTATGTAAATCCCCCGTCTTTCCCTCCAGATATTACCTGTGATAAACGCATTAATTTGAACTCAAGACAAAATTTGAAATATCATGAATGAATAGGACTGTTGGTTCATGTATAATTGACCAGGTTTTCCCCATATGGATACACCGTTATTAAAGATTTAAAAAATGTCTTATAAATGATGTAGTTAATAATGGTGTAAATGAAATGTTTTTTTAATTAATTTGTCAAATTTGTATGCTTTCAGGAATGTGAAAATTGAAGAAAAATCTAAATCAACTACCTATTACCATTCATTGTCTTCATCGTATTTCTACATCTCCTTTGTTCTGGCTTCACTGGCCATGCTGGCCAAAGAACATGGCGTTACTGTGCTGGGGATCATCGCTTGCTATGACATTTTTCTATATGAAAAGAAATTGAGAAGGTAAGGCAAAAGTTAAAAATATTGCATGCACATATAATTTCTTCCAAGTTTATTAGTATACTAAGTAAATGAACTAAATTCAAGAAATTTAGGTAGCTTTACTTGAACTCCAATAATATCAACATATGCTGAGACCAAATGTTGAATTTACGTGTCTTATTTTTACATGCAATTCATGACTGACTGCAGTATAGACTCTAGAGAACAAAAAGTGATTTAACATAGCTGAATATTGCTGCAAAAAATTAGAAAATTTTAACTGGTCATGGAATGTATATATAGTTTTATAGATCCATGTAGAATTTTGCATTATAAATTGCATTACAAAGCAGATCCCATATTTTAAATAGTATTTATTTCCCATTTCTATTTATCGTTGCTTTATGTCTTCATTCACGTTTTTCTGAGATTGGCAAGGAGTAATACAAAACAAGGATGGTTTATTGACATATTTATTTTATAATTTTAAATATTTTAACATCAGAAATGTCTGCACCTATACACTTTATTTCATACACACTGCATGAATACACAGGCTATAACACGCAGCAATATACATATCATGAAATTGTTACAATCAGTTATATTATGGAATTTTAACATTGCAGTATACGATAAAAAATTAACAAACGAAACTTAATTTGAGCATACAGGAATTGATTACTCATATATATATATAGTAAGATTTTCTTCTGAATAGTATATGCAGCACTCAGTATTTCTTAAACTATATATTCAGGATTCGTGGCATTAGTGGAAAATATTATTACATTTTAAGTGCTCTTTATGATGGAATTAATGAGGCTTATATACGTGCATTAAAGTTGGTCAACTATGTAATTGCTTTTTAATTGAAATGTCAAACGTTGGCTGAAATTTCCACGGTCACTGTCATGGACGTATGTGTATAGGTCTTTAAAGAATTCTTTTTAATTCAGCATCCATCTCACATATCGTCTCATCACAAAACATTTTCACCTTACTAGTTCAGTAATAGTCTCGCAGGACTTTAATCTCTTCATCAATCACTCAGAAAAGTTTCTATATAAAGGATGTACGGTTGGAGGATTGATGCAGGAAATTGCCTTGCCGTATGGATGAATGTATGAAATTTAAGATGAAGTCATCTGGATTCATGTGCATACATTATGTCAAATTTGCGATTCTTTGCATATATGACAGTCTAAGTTGCACAAGGTTTAGTTCTCTTTTTAAGTCATACGTGCAAAATATATCTATATCGTATTCATTCACTGCTATATTGCGTTTTTAAAAGATATATAAAACGATTTACAATTCAAGAAATGCATCTTCTCATGCCTATTGGTCTCGAATCCCTCGATCAGTTATAAATGATTGCATAAACTAAATTGTAGGAAGCCATCAACTTCTTTTAAGGATTTTGATGAGTATTTGCAATCTTCTTTCAGTATTGCAATTTCTCTATATAGGTTGAGTTTGCAATTGGTGAAAATGTCAAAAATCCAATAGCTAACATATATAGACTACTTGGACTCAGTTATTCTGTATTCTGAATGGTTGATATATTTTTATGAATTGGAGTGTTCAAGCATGGATAAAATCAAGTTTCAAAAAGTCCATTAAGTATAAATCTGGATGGTTAATAACTAAATTTCATTTATTAGCTATATGCATATGAATAAGTATACAAAAATTAACTTTATAGTTTAGCAATCTTGTATATGTTAGCTTGTGTTCTTCTCCATGAGCCCAACTAAATTTACCATTGCTAACAAAAACCTATAGCTTACTGATCTTTATTTATAAAACCTAGTCTAGCATGTCAAAATTAATATGCCATAGTTTTATAAGGTAATCAATTTTGTATATCCAGTGAATCTAAATTAGAAATTACAATCACTGGGCATACACCGGGAATGGATATATAGTGTTAAACCTTTGATATTAGGTAGATTAGGATGTATATATATATAGTTGAAATATAACTACCAGACATTTTGATTGGCATTGTTTTAATTTTGCAGTGATGATTACATTTAGGGCCAATTGTACAAACAAGGGTTAACTTTAACCCACTGTTAATCTTAGGTTTCCTCTACTTTCCTGAATTTTCATTGGCCCAAATCAGTCACATGTTCAAAATAACCCAGGGTTAAGACTTAACTGTGGTTGGTACAATTGGCCCTTAGTGTTAAAGCAGGTATATACAACCATTAATTTAAAACATCGGCAGCGTCATATTGACTGCTCTCAGGAAAGGTTCACCATTGAAATTTTAAATCATTAAATTTTGGCGGTAAGTTTATAAAAAAGAATATTTAAAAAATAATAAATTTTTTGCAATGATAAGTTTAATTATAATTTAGCAAAAAATTCTTTGTGATAGTTTGAGGATTTGGTGACTTTTGGTAGATTTGGTGGCCAATTTGGCTTTAAATTTGGACGCCAATTGCTAGCCAATATTTTTCATGAAATCGTCTCTTTTATTCATGGTAAGCTTGCATCACATAAAAATTCACTCTTATGTTACCACTTTTGATTTAAAAATTACTTATCATGCAGGCTGACTTTCCCTTTAATTCTAAGCATGTAGTTGATAGTTTATGTCAAATCTACTAGCCTGAAACTGTTTATTGTAATCAAAGCTTATAATTTTTCAAAGGCATTGTTTAAAATGTCCAAAGGTTTTCTAGTCTTTTTGAAAATATTTACTACAGGATTAACGTACAGGACATGTAAATGCATGCGTATAAACAATTTCAGAAAGCAATTTCCTGACATTTTCAGTTTATATATATATCTAAACGTTTTTATAGCATTTAAATGATAACATTAAAAAAGCACCTGTATACAATTCGCTCGTATATATGGTTGGGCATGTGTATACGAGCTCGTATTTTTTTAAAAATTGACAGGTGTTTTGCATTCAGTCGACAATTCATTCGAATTCTTAATTGATACGTTTCATTAGTCAATAATCATAGTTCATAAATCACAAAAAATAATCGTCATGATATAAATATCTGTGAAAATCAGCATTAATTCAAATTAATGAAAATTTCAATGTATAAGTTATGCTGTATATGAATGTTTAAATTTCAGATGTCATTGATCCCATTTCATGCGGGGTATTTACATGCATAATCTGTTCAAGAAAAATGTTATATTTTGAAGTCTGCATGCATGCAGAATAAAAATTAAGACTACATTGACATTTTTTTAGTTTATATATGCGTCTCACTTCTTATGGGCTTAATGTGGCTTCATAGTACTGTATTGACATTTACATATGAAAGTAGCTCATTAGAATGCATTAGGAATACAGTATTGATTTCATTTGTAGGAATTCAAGCAAAGACTTTAGTATTATATGGTTCAATCTGGAAAACCTTTACTTGCATCTGCATGCAGTTGAAACTGCATGAATAGTACTCATGACCAATTGCTTAATTTGCTCGTTAGGAATTTCCACTGGCAATCATTCTTTGTATAATTTTAATAAGTTGTATATTTATTCCATAATTCCATTTCTATTTTTAGTACTCTATATATTTGCTTACTATACATAAAGTAAATGGATTCTTATTACCAAGTTATATTCTATTGTGTTTGAATAGTTCAGCTAGGAAATGCTTCATACAACAATAATATCAAACATTGAGTTAGGCTAAGACGTTGTTAATAACCAACCACGATTTCATGCCTGGATGTTAGTGTTTTACGGAATTCTTAGATCAAGTTAAATACATATAAGTGCATATGAACGTATATCTAAAATTTTGCTACGAAGATTCTGTATATTCATAATTTATAAGTTGGTAAATAGTATTTATTATGCCAAAGATTAACAAATGTAGAAACAAGAGCATTTCCTAATTTTTAAAGTTTATTAAACCAAATAAATAGAGTTTAATTTTGCTAAACAATTTAGCATCAAATGTCATAGTGTTAATTGCATTGGCCATGCAGGCTGAGCCACTGGGAGGAGAAAATAGTCTATACATGCAGGTTTACATGAAATTACAAATATAGTAATAGTACACATATAAGGGATCAACCTAGGTCCAGGGTCAGGGGGTTAGAGGAATGCAACTCAGAAGCAAAATCACTGAAGCTACTCCCCCACCCCCCAGGATAAAAAACATCAACCTTTAGCCATAACTGTGTCTGAGTATATAGGCTGTATAGCATAATAACAGCGGGGTGAGTGTGCATGCGCTTGTAAAATACTGGGTTTTTTATTGTTATTAATACGAGCCAAATATCGTTTTACATTAATAACTGCTGTATTGGATGTTAATACTAATTTTCAGAATGGGCTCGATAAAGTTAGGATAAGATTTTACTATAGAGTCACATTTTATTTTATGATTGGAACAGATGGTGCATGCTTCTCTGTGGCCTATTCACAGAAACATCATTAATTTAATAAGCAAATGCTCACATGTAAATTATGGCCTATATTTATTATAGTCGTGCTTGTCTTTTATTTCATTTCTGCATTTTTGCTTGACCCATGAAAAAAAAATGAATTATAAATACAGCTCCAGAAAAGTGCTGGAATAGGGGGGTGGTGGGCGAGAGAGGGCGGTTGACTCCACTGAGTCTGCACAATGAACCGGGGGGGGGGGGCAGAGCCCCCTCTCCCATTTATAGTCGAGTTATTGCAGTTTTGAGGCTTGTTATGCCTAAACACCTCACATAAACACACAAAGTGAGAAATTAACTTAATTTGACAATTATTATTTCTGTGGCACTTTAGGAAGATTCAATGTGTAAACCCAAATTTTTTTTGGGGGTGACAGCCCGGGCTCCCTTTTTAGAAGTTGTTAGAACTCATTGTTATGAGTTTCACCATTCAGTGGCAGTCTGGCAGACTGGCCAGGGAGTCAGCTTGCCGATGGCCTCTTAAACATTAAACAATATGATTGTTAATGTCATTTTAGCAGGG
>JAQIXP010002611.1:0-14709 GCA_034700285.1 Proteroiulus fuscus
CCAAAGTTATTGTAACCGACTATAGGATATGTTGAAACATATGTCTGCTTGTCTGCTTTACCCTCACGTAGTATTTGCTTAGCAAAACCTAGGGGGCGCAACAGTATTGTAAAAAAGGTGAATTATTAACTTGGGAGGGGCAGGGGGAAAGATGATACGGCTTCAGATGGTCGAAGTACGGCTTGGACATTTTTCTCTGTTAGGGGCTGTCCACAAATGACGTTTACAAAAAATACCTATTTTAGGACCCATGCACCCATTCCTATTGTTGACGTCATTTTTTTAAAAATTTTAAATTTATGGGGAACGTTCGTCAAATTTTCTGCAAATGTTCTTGAAATTTTCCAATTTTTTTCCAACATTTGTCAAATTTTCCAATTTTTTGACAACGTTTGTCAAATTTTTAATTTTGCAAACGTTTGTCAAATTTTTAATTTTGCAAACGTTTGTCAAATGTGTAACTTTAGTTCTCTAAACTTGTATTTCAGCAAATTTAGGATTACTGATTCTGGGTAAATTTAATTCTAATTATTATTTTATCTGGAGTTTTCTTTTTTGTTTATGCTTTGCATTTAAAAATCACTTAAAAAAATAACTTTTCCAATTACCTAACACATTAATTTGGTTTTGACCTCTAGAAGAAAATTTAAAATTATCATAATCTTATATTCAGACCTCGTATAACTTACATTTATTTACAAACTACAATTCGGTTGTTTCAATATGAGATAAAATAGCATTACCATTTATGCCTAAGCTTTCATAAATGTTATGCCTTTGCAGGCCTAATTTGTTCAAATCATTTTGCTGTTTGATACACATGGCATCTTGGCAGATATCATCCATTTGTTGATTAGAGCGAACGCTATTACAAGATGAAGCTCCGTTATAGTTGTTCATTTTGGCATGAACCCCATTTGTTTTAGCACTGGCTGTGCTAATGGGGAAATCTTGGGCTTGAGCTGTAGAAGACTGAGAATTCTCATCCGTGTCAATAATCACATTTTCGTCTAGAGAATTATTGCTGCCAGAACCCTGACTCCCGGTGCTAATGAACAAACAATGTAAACAAATGCATTTTTTCTTCTTGGAATATTTAGTTAAATGAGTAATTTGGTGCATAATTCATTATATTTCCTCTCTAAAATTTTTAGATCTCGGAACTCTTATCTGAGAGCACTTATGCTGCCAGATAACGGGTCAGCGGTTCAAAAATTGTTCAAAAATGATAAAGTTGGTAAATACCTGACACTGTCCTCTTCTTTATACCATTCATTTTCGTATGAATGCATCCAAATGGGGTTTGACCTAAAATCACAACAAACAAATAAGTTTATTATAAATAAATTAGCTCGTCCATTTTTAACTAGTTTAAATACACAACGAACCCTTCAATGGAATGCTGGTTTGTATTCGGCACATCTGTTCTATTTAAAGTGGAATTCTGGGAGCCTGTTCAGACATTGTTTAAAGGAAAATTACTCCTTTGTCAAGCATAAAATGCATCAATTAAATAACTTTAATTTCATTACCGAAAGCTATTATAGTCGCCGCTTTTAGCTGCCTTTGGAACCTAAATACATAAATAAAAATGTGTTGTACTTAAAGATACAGATATATTCATTGAATATATATACACACACACAAATTACCTATTCCTTTGAGCCAAACAAATAGAAAGTGCTAAAACAAGCAAAATGCCTAAGCAAGCCGTAGATCCAATTAACCAAGCAACGAGAAGTTCGGCAGGACCATGTGCCTCTTCGTATAAAATGGCCGGCTAATAAAGAAATTTTTTAAATATATATTATAGTATTTTTCAACAAAGTTACGGAAAAAGTATTGTCAGATAACAGATTCAAGGTCCAAACATTTTTGGAAAATAGTACAGCAACTGCCAATATTTTATAGAACACAATATATTGACTTACTTTGCCTTCTAGAACATTATATTCTTTGAAAAGGGAATTTAGCTTGTGTATATTTGTATTTATCAGCCTGAAATTTAAAAAAAAGTAAATAAATTTGATTGAAAACATAATGCATATATATACAAAAACAATGATTGCTATCCTACTTCACAACTTCTGGAATATCCAAGATTGAGTTAGCCTCCTTTTGTATAAAATGTGTGAAAATATCAGTTCTGCAATTTAAAGCTTTCATTAATTCAGTAATGAAAAATATTACAAATATTTAAAACTAAATACAACTGCTTACTTACTTTGTTCGATCTATAGACCCGTCTTTATTTTCGTGAAATTTATAGGAATCAATATTGACAATAGTATCTGTTAAATTACCGAGTTCGCTGGAAATGCAAAAGTGATTGAACATTAAAACAATGTTCAAACTAATTTATTGTAACCATTTCTTCACGTAATAACAATAACTTACAATTGGAAATTATCAATATGAGGTCGCAATTCGCTTGGTGATAATCGCAACGTGAATCGTAGTTTCTGATCTTCTCTAACTAAATAAATCTATTAAATTATAGAAATCAACAATAAAACATGCTTAAAAATATAATCCAATCACATTTGCTCGGAAACAAATATCTCGACAGTTTACTAATTAAATTTCAATTGAAACAGTAGCTAAATATTTCTAAAAAAGGTTAGTTTTAAAATTGCGAATCCCTCATGACATGCACTGTGAAATTCAAAAGAATATTTTGGGTTAAATCAAGACAATTTAGCGAATATTTAAGGTGAATTCCATGTGTATCTGAGTGATTCTTTTGGGATTCACAGGATTGGTGAATTTCATATGCCTCTGTTTTTAAAGTCCTATTCTGATAAAATTTTAAGTCTAAAATAGCTTTCAAAAAAAATAAATAAATAGCCTACCATCACTTTCGCTGTATCTTCCAAACCATCAGTGTCATTAACTGATATGTCAAAATAAAAATAACCCTTCATGGATTTCTGGGGATAAAAGTTCAGCAGAATTTCTCCAGAAGTGTGATTCATTAAAAATGGCGATGACCCCAAACTGGCTTGAAACTCATCCGAAAGCGTTGACCTGATGGCTCCCTCGATGTAGTGATTAAGTTTGCCATTGAGATCAACGTCGAGATCAATAGCCTGTTAATTCAAAAATATTGATGAAGAAGACTAAACAGTAAAAAAACAAAATCAAAACGGGATAAACTATTCTTTACTTGAACTTTTAGAATGACGGTGCCAAAAATGGAATCTGTAGTCATTCCTCCAGTAAAAACATCCTTAATGAAAATCGGAGGATTGTCATTTTCGTCTCTAACTTTCACATTTACTTTCAGCATTGTTTTATCCCTTGAATCGTATTCTTCTATTTTATTAGGCTGCATCTGACAATCTTTCGTTGCCTTAATTATAAACGAATAGGATTCGCGATATTCACGATCTAGAGCCGACGTCAAGGACACTTCATGTTTGATCGGATCAACTTCAAACGTGTTCACGTCTTCCTCTTCACCTGCTAAAATTTCAAATTTTAAAATTAACAATACAATATTTTACATAAAGAAAAATAAACTAATAAAAAGCTAGTTATATACAGATGATAAAATAGCATATAGTGGCTTTGTCATTTTCTGTATCATATTCTTCGGAGTCCACGGTTTCAGGAAGAAGCGCAAATTCTTTGCCGGGTTCAGTATTCTCCGTAAATTCAATTTGTACCTACATGGTAGATAAATTTAAATTAAGACAAATTACTAGTTACTTTATATTGCATAATGAACAGTAATATCTTACATCTGGATTGTGAAATTCTGGTTCAACATCGATAACATTTTTAATAAAAAAATGAATATCGATATCACTTGCTAATGGGGTTGGCACACCAAGATCATGAGCTTCTACTCGAATCTTAACAAAAAATAAAAAAAAATGTCTTTATTTTTTTTATTTAAAAAACAATTATCAATTGGTTAGTTTTTAAACTATCGGAATTTGACTATTTATTATGCACACTATCATCTGGCAAATTCATTTTAGAATTTTCAATAAAATTTTGAGAATCCTTGCACATAGAATTCTTACCTCATATTTCTTCTGGGTTTCTCTATCCAAAGGTCGCTTTAATTTAATGACTCCCATTACGTCATCAATTTCAAATGTTTTCCAGTCTCCCCTCTTATCGTCTAATAAAGCATAGCGGACTTGTCCATTAAGCCCTACATCATCATCAATGGCCTCAACTTGAACAACAGATGTTCCAACTGGAATATCCTTAATAAAGAGCGTCAAAGTTTAATTATGACATATAGGCCTATCACGTCTCTAGCTAGGGTAATCGTCGAGTAATGTATTTACCTCAGCAATTCTAATGGTATGATTTTGTAACGGCTTAATAAAGACAGGAGCGTGATCATTAAAATCTGTTACACAAATGATTATATCTTCTTCGCTGGACAGGGGAGGTTCCCCACGGTCCTTAGCGGTTATGACCAAACTATGATTGCCAATCTGTTGCTTTAAGCTTTTGTTGGTTTTGAGTCGAGCACTGAATTGATCAATTGCTTCAATTACAAACAATCCTGAAAAAATATTTCTTATTATTTATTAAATATCTCATATTATTTATTTTTGTAAAACTTTGCAAGAACCTTACCTTTTTCGTTGCCCTTTAGAATATTAAAATCAATATGAGCGTTTGCAGTTTTTGGATCGTCCCCATCTTTGGCTTTGATTATGGTGACCAGGTCTCCCACATCGTGATATTCGGTCACAGCTATGCAATGCTCAGATTTCAAAATTTCAGGAGCATGATCATTCGTATCAGTCACCAAAATGCTAACCTAGAAATTTAGCAACACGTTAAGTAATGGCAAACTGCTTTTGGAATTCACATTTTTCTAATGGATATTTTCCTACTTGTTTAAATGCATTTCTACTTTCGCCAGTTGGAAATCCAATTTCGTAATTATCCCATGCTTCTACGACTAACATGTATCTATCGCGTTTTTCCCGATCGAGAGCTTCTGCGACACTAATTGCTCCCTAAAGAGAATTTAGTGTTAATTTTCAATATTTTTTTTATGATACCGGTATACTCCTTTTAGAATTACATACAGTATCTGAATTAATCAAGAATTTTCCTTGCGAAGTCCGTTTATCGAGAATGTACGTAACCTGGCCATAATCTCCCGCATCAGCATCAGTTGCTCGAATAATTCCTATCTTTAAAGTAATAAATGGGTATAAATATAACAAATCCCACAAGACCATTAATGCAAATAGCAATTAAAAAAGGATAAATAATTACCTGAGTGCCAATGGTGACATTTTCGGCAATTTGATAAGCATACGTATCTTCAGTAAAGACTGGATTGTTGTCATTTTCGTCCAAAATTTGTAGGGATACATTTGCATAACCAGAACGTGGAGGGATACCATTGTCTGTAGCTTTAACGGTGAAATTAAGCCAAGAAAATTGTTCTCGATCTATTTTATTTTTCACTACTAATTCTCCTGCAAATCAAAAGCAATAACTTTAGTCATTTTTTTTATCTTTTCAAAAAGCTTATGAATTAAAATATACTCAAATAATTCCAAACCAGTATTAGGATCGAGGCTAATGTGTCTTATAATGTTATCAGGACCTTGCAGTTGATACAGTAAGGTGCGATTAACATCTTTATCATCGGCAACAACTACCAGAATGGGTGTACCGGACTTTGAATTTTCAGGAACAGCTGTTCGGTATATTTGCTTTTGAAAAACTGGATCATTGTCATTGACGTCTTCAATTTTAATTGGCACAGTCCCTGAAAACGATATTTAAATAAAATTTGGAACTAAAATAAATTATATAAATAATTGTGACATATTTTTATAACAAAAATTTCCAAAGTATGGCTAATAATTGCTAAAATAATTCAATTTAACGATGGCGTAGAACTACTCTCCTACCAAATGGCATTTCATTGCTGATTGTATCTACCTACATACATTGAATTAAGCACTCACCAGTTGCAATTTGGCGAAAACCAACTGCATTTCTATCTTCGACGGCCACCCGTAATTTAATAGTCTCAATCATTTCTCTGTCCAAAATGCCAGTAAGTTTTACCAGACCTTCGAATGTTACTGCAAATAAACCTGCACAAAATATTAATATAGTTATATTAGTACCGGTATTGTTAAAGAAATGACACTTAATATTTGAAACAAGAATAAACTTTCTACTTAAATTTGTACTCAGTGATTGCCTACATTCAGGGGTAGTTGTAAAATTTTATGTTAAATTCATCTAGGCTAGTAAAATGAAAGTTATTTACAAAAAAACCTACTATTAAAATCTTTAGGCATGAGTCTAACAAGAGCGCCGTCTTCATTTCTGGCTTCACATTTAGTAGGATCCAAAGTAAAACGCAAGTCTGGATTATCATCCCTATCAATTGCCATAAGTTGTGCCACCACAGTATCCACCGGAGAATTTTCTTTCACAGAAACCAATTTAGGTTCTACGAATTCTGGGGCCTTGTTGTTTACATCCAAAACACTGATGTTTACCTAAAAAATTGATTCGTTTCTTGATCATTACATACGACTTGCCATATGACAAAAATATTTAAGTGACATTGGTTCATCCTTATTTTTCCACAAAAATCATATAAACAAAAGTGTCATATTAGATAGAAAGCAATTTTAACAGCTAAGGGCTTACCTGCACAGCTGATTGTCTCTGTTCGCTTCCAATTCCACCATCAATGGCAGCTACTTCTAATAGATGAAACATGGTTTTTGGATCTGTCACGTCAGGATCTAAGTTAGCTCCTCGAGCAACAGAAACAACGCCTTTATCCGCTTGAATTATAAATTTATCAATAGCTCCAGTCATTATTCGGTAAACAATTTGATTATTTGGGGCAGATCCATCGCGATCGAAAGCGTGAAGTTGAATGATTGGATCACCTGTTACAAAAATATGTTTTAGAAATTTTAAATACCTAAGCAAAAAAATAAATAAATTCTAATTAGAAAACTTTACAAACCGGGACGGATGTCCTCTCTAACAGATGCATTGTAAAATGCTTCAGAAAACTCAGGAGAATGATCATTTTTATCCTTAAATTAATAAATAATTTGATTACTATAATTACAAGATGATAAATCAAATATGACTTACTAAATAAAATGAAAAAAAAAAATTAAATACCTGTACCAATTTTAGAGCTAATCTAAAAAAATAATGAATTAAGTTTATTTTAAAGTAATTAAAAAACTCACTTGAACATAAATGATGACAGACACATTATTATGTAGTGGGGGTTGGCCCATATCTTTGGCTTGGATCGTCAGATTAAAGCTTCGGAATTCTTCAGTACCGTTCATGGCTTCGAAATCCAATGAATTATTTAAAAATATTTCCCCCGTAATTTCGTTAATTGTAAAGTTCCTCAAGGGGTCACCATCAACGATTTTAAACCGGATTGCATTGTTAGGAGTGCCTTCTAAATCCCGATCAAAGGCCTAAAAATATGATAATATCATTTTGGCACTAAGCCGACTTAGTAAATGTTGCAATATTTGTTAAAATGTGCGTTGATAATTAATTAATGTATACCTCAACAAGAAATGGATTAGAAAATGCAATTTCATTTTCATCAATCCTTGTCTCATAGCGATTTTGTAGAAATTGAGGCGCATTGTCATTCACGTCAGATATCACCAGCTGCAATTGGACTGTGTTTCGATTTCCATGACCCAGGTTATCCCTGGCTATAACTGTTAAGAAATAAGTCGAAATCTGTTCTCGGTCGAATTCCTCTCCTCCAGATTTAACAGTTATTACTCCAGTTATTGGATCCAAATGCAACCTTTAAATAAAATTAAACAAACATACGGTACTGAAAGATTCTAATGCGAAGAAAATTTAGCATACAATTACAATGCCATAACCCTCCTGACCCAAACAGTGTTATGTAATATTTTAATGTTTCGTTATCGCCTGTGAATGTTATCGCTAACTGGGTAATGTTTTGTCAGCTGAGTTTTAGTTCCATGCATTGATAATAACTGCATGTAAACTGCTTACTTTTCAGCAATTTGCCCTCGAATATCCGTGTACCGAATTCCATCAGTACCAAAATCTCCAGAATCGCGATCGTGAGCAACTATTTTGGCAATGGATGTTCCGTCTTTAACATTTTCCTTGACATTCACCAAATATTCCGACCGTTCAAATTCTGGGATATTATCATTCGCATCCCGAATATGAACAGTGATATCTGCAGTGCTAGATTTAGGATTGATTTTCACAATTTCCTTCGCTATTACCTGCAATTAAAGCCCAAACTTTCATAGTTAGAAAGGTGAAAGCTACACATTATGACTTGAACTACTATATAATAAGAATATTTCACCTTAAACTGCAATTTCTCCGTTTTTTCATAATCTAATATGGTATGATTTTTCACCCGAATAAGAAAGGTGGCTTCGTTAATAACTTCTGATGGAGTGATCTCAAAAATCCCATCATCTCCTTCCAGAGACAGAGTGAAAGTGCCATTTTTACCCTAAATTGGTAGTTATTTTATAATCAATATTGTTAAATAAAATTAATGGCTGTTAATATTGTAATTTAGTCCATACTTGATCATAATCGTAAACTTCAGGTCTGCTATTTTCAAGAAAAGTAATGGGAACATTAAGTTGAGCATTTTCGCTTATTTCTCCAATGTAGTTTTTATTTTTGAATGTTGGCGTTTCATCATTGATATCCGTTAGAATAACCGTTACTTCAGTTACGGCAGAAGGAATTGGTATTATTTGCGACCCAACTTCTTGAGCCTGATATAAATAATGTCATGTTACTGTTTGTTAATTTGACATTCATGATGTTTTGTAATTACAATGCAAAAAGAATTCTATGGTAAATTGCAGAATTTTCGTTTTTTTACTGTTACAGCAGAAAATTCATCGTATCATGAAACAAAACCTGCAGAAAAACTATAAAAACTTCGGAAAAATTGTTGTCAAAGTGAAGTTTTTCTCACAAATATTTTTTATTAAAACATCGGATTTTTCTGCAGTTTTAAAATCAGAAAAACAGCATAAATTCTGCAGTTTCCATTAAGAACATTTTTTTGGGTTTATGGATAAAATAAAGCAATGTTGAAAATAAACTTAACATACTTTAATTTTCAAAATGTAGGCTCCATTTCTATCGCCTGTTTCCCGGTCTAAACTGTTTTTTACAAAAACCCATCCAATTTCCCTTTCAATGTCAAAAAGGTCATTGTCTCCTATTTATACAAAATGCTAATTAATTTACGCTTAGCACGATAATTAGAGTGATTCACACTAAATGTTCAGAGAACTATTCGACCGTAAGTACCTCGGACAATGGAATAATGAATATCATTATTAATACCACGGTCGCCATCAACTGCCCAAACATGCAAGACCTGTGATCCCTAAAATCATAAATAAAATACATGTACATGTCCATCAATTTCCCCAAATTATAGCATAGCTTAACAGTAAATATGACAAAAATAAAACACGGACCACTGCCAAATCTTCAGGAACTTTAGTTACAGATGGCACTTTTAAGAATTCAGGAGGCTGATCCTCAACATCCTCTACTTGAACAACAATGGCAGCAGTTCCAGTATTTCTACGACCGGTATTTGGACGATCCTTTCACATAAGAATCAATTAACGTTAAACAAAAAAAATGCAGAAATTATACCAATTTATTAGTGTTGACTGTTCGAGTATTAATACTTACAACTGCCAAAACTTGCAATTGATAAAGATATTTCTCTTCATAATCCAATTCTTTGACAAGAGAAAGCACGCCTTTACCATTTACAGTCTCGATTTTAAATTTCTCAGAATTTCCACCAGTTTCCTTAATAAAAAGGCACAAACTATTAGAAATTTAAATGGGAATTCATTTTCATACATAGAAGCAATGACATGTGTATATATGCATTGTCAAACAAGGAAGCTTGGTTTGGAAGAGGAACTTGCTTTCCATTTTCCTGTATATCAGTAAGAATTATCTCGCTAAAAATAGGACATTAAATGTCACCTGTAAATATGATTTAATCATATATTGTTATTCACAATTAATGTTAGCATAATTAAGCTAACTATTGGAGCATATAAATTTGCACACAAGAAAATGAAGCCAAAACAATTTATTTTCTTTCCTTTTACTTTTATGAATTTGTTTCAATGGCTTAAATGATAATCTTAATAAAATGTCATTGTAGAAGAAAACATAAATTAAATGCAATTTTTTTTTTCTTCCTTACTAGTTTATGAGTTCATTCAGTTTTCAAAAGTCCAAAATTACCATATTTATTAAATGTTAATTATTATATTTAATAACTTGTAGGAATAAAACTGTTACCAAGCAAAACATACTTAAAATTAATAAACCTCATGAAATTTTTAATAGTAAAAATCTCATATAAATTTGAAATTCTTTCTAAATACTGGTCATCTTAGACAGCTCTAAATTTTAAACTTACTCGAAATAAAAATAAATATAAGTTATAACAAAATAATTTATCAAAAGTATTTATTTGTATTCATTAATAAATTTTTATGCACAGAAAGAAAAATTTCATAAAAATGTTAAATTCTTTCAAAATACTGTCCATTTAGACAATCCTAGTTAGTCAAACTTCCAAATAACAAATAAAACGATTAACATGAAATATATAAAAATTAATTTTAAGAAGATGCATGATATCGTAAATTAACAACCTAAATGTTTATCATAGTGGGAGCCAATGCATTTTTAAGCACAGAAAATTAGTTTTTTTTCATTCCAAAAGTAACCATCCATCTAGTTAATTAACCATAATGCTAATGTGATAGTAGCTTTCCAACTGAAATACGGAGGCATAAAATAATAATAAAAAAAATAATTCATTATCTTTTGTGTTTTTTCAGTCTCATTTTAAGCAAAATATATGGCTGAAAGAGTTCAGACATTATTAGCTCAAGCATCAGAGCAGCAGTCCATTTCTGCTATGAGTATGAGCATATACAATTTACAAAAATTGTTGATGCTAGAAAATGAGGTTTGCTTCAGTGCCAAAAAAGGAGAATGGCACTGGTTTTTTTAGTAAAGTAATTCCTCAAATTTTGAGGGGAAACTACCTGATGCTATAAGTATTATATAACAAGTAATATGCTTACCAACAGGTGATAAACCACTTGGCCAAAGGGACCCTCATCCAGGTCGGTTGCTTCCAGGGTGTCAATTATTCCAGGTGGCCAACCCTGAAACAACCATTAAAATGAAAAAGAGAAATATTCAGTAAAGTTAGCTACACTTGGGCGATTGTGAGATATGCTCATGATGATGATGATGAGCCAGTCTTTGTCGAAATAAACAAAAATGGAAAGTTATTTCACTTCTTTTCAAGTAAATAACAACATTAAAAAAAGTTTTTTTTACATAATAGAGGCAGTGCACTCACTTATATAAACCATAGGTATAACAAATAAAATTAAAGCAGTGCGTGACATTGCAGATTGTAGTATTGTATCACTGACATTGACTCGAGTTATTACAGGAAATAAACATTCGTAAAACTATCGGTAATTAATTAAGTATCATATACACAGGGAAGTAAACGTTAAATTTTACTACAGGAATGCATTTCCTTAAACGAATTATAATAGCAAATGGATGATTGAAAGTGTAATTTAGAAAACTAGTAAAATTTAATTTTAAAAAAGGCAAATGTAAATATATACGAGTTTATTTTAAGAAGGTAGGTCTACCTCTTTTATGTGAAGAGTGGCATTGTACTGGTTGAAAATAGGCTGATTGTCGTTAATATCCAGCACAAAAATTTGCATGGATTGCTCGATCTAAATAAATAAAAAACAAAAATCAATTTAAATATTGAAATTGTTCATCATGTAAAGAAACTTAAAAATCGTTGAATCAGAACCTTGTTCTGGCTTTTGTATATGAGTGACGAGAACTAGTTTTTAGTTGTATATTTTTACACCCATTTATTAAAAATAAATTGAGTAATTATAAAAACTAATTTTTGCCAAAGTAGTTGGTTTCACTACTTTTGTATATTGAGTGGTTATGTAATAAGACAAAGGATCGAGTCATTGCCTCACATCTCACATTATAACCAACACTTATGAAAAATAAAATTGTAAATATGATTTTTTTTCAAAAATGAGAAACATTTCATTGGTCTAAAAGGTGATAACAGACTGTATTATTGTCGCTTTAGTCAAAACAGGCCATGTAAAAATCGATTCTATAGATTTACAATAAAGCAATTTTTCACATGGGTCATTTTGAATTTGCACGAACGGTATTCAGGTCGATATGCAGGAAATGATTTTCAAAAATTGCATTTATTACTAAAATTGGAAATTTGGGCAAACTTCCTCACTTCCAGATAAGGGTAGCGTTATTAGGTGTGATGTACGATAACGCGACCAGTGGGGGGGATCCCAGCAAAAAAAGTCTGCAGAAAATTCGAAGTCTTCTTTCTGCAGTCTAAAACTGCAGAAAAACTATAGTTTAAATCTCATTTCTGAAGTTTTAAGGAACAGAAGTATACATAATTTGTGCAGTTTTTATGTAGAAAAGTTGCATGTTTTTTTATACAGTTTTTCTACATTTTTTATGCAGTATTTTTGCAATTTTTCTGCAGTTTTTTTGTATCACAAAAATGTAGAAAAAATGCAAAAAATACCGTAGACAATTTACAGAAATATTGTAGTAAAAATGCAGAAAAACTGTAGAAAAAAAACATGCACGTTTTTTTACACAAAAACTGCACAAATTATGCAGGCTTTTCTTCCATAAAACTTCAGAAATGTAGATTTCAAATACAGTTTTTCTGCAGTTTTAGACTGCAAATAAAATGCAGAAACTTCGAATTTCCTGCAGACTATTTTTTGCTGGGATTCATAAAAAATCTGACAAATATATCTGAATTTAGTGTAAATCTATATGATGCTAATGGGAAATTTCTCATGAAGAAAATATGACGTCATAGGACAGACATACAACAGTGTAATCCAAAGTAAGTATACCCCCAGTTTATTAAATTTTAAATAACTAAATCTAAAGCATTATTAGAGATAGAAGGTTGCACATCAGGACAATTTGTTTTCTTTTAAAAGAGCTAGACTATTGGCTGGATAATGCAGAAACATTGGAAAATTTCTGCTTATACCCTATGATATAGTCTAGTAAAATTTAATTTTACAGGGCAGTGCTGTTTTAATTTCCTTGAAATGAAAATATAGGAGTAATAGTTCTTAGAAATATCTTATAACATGTATCTTACGCATGTAAGGCGCCTTGATAACTTCATATATCAATTGTATATATTACTGGTACCAAATCTTGTTTTATGTTTTAAAATTCTTCCCAAGGCAAATAAATAAACATACAGTTGCCAAATTCCTTCCCCTTTTCAAATACAATGTCAATGGCATTTTTAAGTCATCTTGCAGAGTTATACATCATAAAGTTTTCTTCCCCCATATGTAATTCATATGCTAATTTATAGTGCTTTCAAGGATGTATAATTGCTAAGTTTTAAAAGAAAACGTATTGAGCATATTTTATATTTATGTGAAAGTAATTTTTTTGCAAGGTAAGTGGATGAGGAAGCAATTTTCTGCATTACTTGCAATGGATTCTAAGATGCAGGAATATGTGAAAACACTAAAATATGAGTTGTTGGCTATGCACTGGTGCATGCATGCAGGAATCTTGATATTTTACATTTTTCTTACAAAAAATAAAATATTATGACATTTTGGCAGTACGAAATCAAACAGCATGAAGTCGCGTATTTACTACTCGGCTTGATGGCAAAGTACTTTTGTAGTTAAAAAAACAATCTAAATAAACTTCTGGAACTTTTCATGGTATACCAACAGGTGCTTGGTATAGAATAATTGCACATTATAATAAGAATACTTAGGCAATAATTTAGACAAAAATAAATATTACATTTTAACAGAAAGGAAAGTACATGTAGCCAACTTTTAATAATCGAAGAAAGGGTCACCATTGGAAATCATTGAATCTTGGCTTCAGATTCCTTCCAGACAAACAATAATTGTGAGGGGCATTAAAGTTAATATTATCAACAGACTTATCATGGCGCCATTGTACCAATTTACTCATCATTGATATCATTAAAAGAACGACTGCCACCATCTAGTAGTTACTTTTGAAAATTAAACCATTGAAAATGTTCTTGTATGGCTTCACCTAAGTTTCTCTATTATAGTAGTTAAAGGAAGTCTCACTTTACAGGGAAAATTATTTTTAAAACAAATGGGAATTGAAATATTGCTAGCAAATATAAACAATATTGCCATTTCGCTTACCATGATTAGAAATCAATGATTTTATATAAAATGCTGACCTCCAATATGGAGGTCAATGTGGGGAAACTATGAAATATTCGTAATTGGCTGCTACTAGCGCCATCAGTAGTTTAACTCACATTTTCACATGTCAAAATACAAAAACAATCACAATATGAAAATGGTGGACTCACCAAGTTTCCTCGTTGTCCATCCGTCAGAGTTAATATCAACTGGTAATCATCTTGAGTCTAAAATAAACCATTTTCAAAAAAATAATTGTAAACAGAGAATAACTAAAAATAAATCATTTAAAAAGATGTATATCCTATACACATATATATATATATATATATATATATATATATATATATTTACATCT
>JAQIXP010002612.1:0-14706 GCA_034700285.1 Proteroiulus fuscus
ATTTAACGATGATGTTTAAGTCACCACTTTATGACGTTGGAGTATCCTCCTGAATGTGGGATAACCCCCTACCAAATAGCATCATTATATGCTGATCGTAGGGTATTGAGTTGAATTGAATATAAGAAATACAAACAAAAATATCAATAAGATATACAAATGAAAAAAGAAGTCTAAATTCTGGGGGAGTCAACATAAGATGGGATTACTATGGGCAGCCAGATGAATGCAACAACATTGGTGGTGACATCCTTTACTGATATGCTGTTACCTGAGAAAGGAAGTTGACTGGAAACATGGCAGACATCAGCAGACATGGAACCATTGCTAGCCTGGAAAGTCAGACACATGGACATGCAATGGCAAAACAAACAGAGATGGGTTAAACTAATGTATGGAGATAGTGGTGAGGTGGAAAGGTCCTTGGGTAATTGGTGTCAGAGGGATAGATAAGTGCAACAAAAGCATAGCATAATCAAGATAAAGAGTAGGCCACTAGAGACTGTTGCAGAATTGAGAAGCAGGAGCACAGCAATTGGCATTAGTGGAATGATAGCAACATGACATTGACTGTGGAAGGATGTACTTGCAAGTTGGAGGAAGATGAGAGCCAGTGGGGTGTTGAGATTAAGGATATTCAAGCTAGTCCAAAAATATCACTGAAAAGGAAACATCCAGGCCAATAGTGGGAGCATAAGGGTGCCTAACAATTGGAGGGACAGAAAAGAGGCTGTTGGCAGCACAAATATGGAGATGGGTGGAAGTAGATGGTTCTGAGGGGGCATAGAGGTGGTCCAATGGTAGTGAGAATGTGCCCATCAGTAGGCCCAGGTGAGTGGAGTGCAACACTAGATGGAAGGGAAGGCATGTCAGTGGTGGCAGTTGACAGCAAAAGGATGTGGCAATATTGAAGGTAGTGCCTTATATTTTTTATATGAACTGTTATGCTGTTGAGCACCAGTCAGATAGTTTGATCCAGTAGTTAACCTCAAATTCTTTAGTATTTAAGGGACCACAAAACTGAAGGCAGTTTCTTGCACAGCCCTTGGATTGATGCTAATCCATAATCAAGAACATGTTGCCAGGCACAAAAATAGCAGGGTGACTTCTTATCAATGTGAAACTTGGCAGGCCTGAGCAACTTGAAAGTGAGCATTGGCTTGGGTTAGGGAGGGTTTGGGGTATCTGGAGCAAGGGGTAAGCTAGGGATAGGAGAATTCAAAGTTGGGTAACTGGGAAGGAGTGCATTTATTGAAAAGGGGATTTCATGTAGATTGACCTGTAGGGAGGAATTGTTTATACATAACAAACAACCAGAAAAAGGGGCTAGGTCATTTAGGCGGGGGCATCGAGACACTTGATACAGGTCATGGTGTTAATTGTTTTGATCATTCTTTCTGCAAGACCATCAGCTTGGTGGTTGTGGGCAGTGGAAATGCTGGGGTGATACCATATTACACAAAAGGGCTGGAAGAAATGTTGTTCTGCTGGGTTTAATGGTCATAAACCAGCCGGGTGGGAGTACCAAAGTTGGGCAGGATGATTTGCAAAGGAGATGATTGCTTAGGCTGTTGGGTGACAGATGGCTTGTGCAAAGCAAATTGGTAGCATAGCCAACAGCCAAGATATACTGATTTCACAAAACCACTAAAGGGGATGAGTTCCACTAGACCTATAGGGGAGTGTGAAAGATTTTGCAGCACTGACAAGCATCACAAGAAGAAACCTAGTTGGGCACATCTTTTTTGAAGCTGAGCTAGTGGTAGGAATGTATGATATGGTCAGATATCTTAGAATCCCAAATGGCCTGCTTGGTCATAGCACAAGGAGAGGACTTGGTAAAGTTGGGAGGGAATAACTATCTTAAAAAAGTTGTTTGTTTTCAGAATTAACCTGATGGAGGAGCATGTTGCCACTGAACTTAACCAGCAGGAGAGGGTAGACTGGGACATCTGTTGGATGTGGGGTAACAGATTGGGATCAAGCTGTTGTTCCTTGGAGACATTTAATTAATGATTTTCTAAAAAATTAAGTTGAATTATAATATGACTAGGCTACTCGAAAGCCGCCTACGGCAGCTTCCAAAGAAAATAATTCTAATGCAATTTTTAAAATTAATTTTTTGTGTGGCATTTTTGTACATTGCTGCAAAAATGTACAAAAAAATGACCGATACACTTTCACCAATACGCCAGTACACTTAATTTGCCATTTTATTCAGTATGAGTATGAAAATTTGGAGAGGAGGGTGGGTGAAGAATCGTCAAAATCTTGGAGGTTTCCAGTTCCAAATCCCTCCCCCATTAGTAAATCCTGGTTGCGCCCCAGAATTACGGGTTAGTCATAAGTGTATAAGAAAAAGTGGCCCCAGGAATGCTTCATCCTGGAAAATCATCGAGTGGAGAACTTTTGCATTTTTGCGTTTGGTTTGGTAATCTATGATGGAGTTAAGAACCATTCGTAAACTGGTTAACTACAGCGTATGACCAGGTAACAACGTCAAAATATGCCTATTTGTAGTTGAGGTCTTCTTGAAACGCCAAATTTATTTAAAAGCGAGTTAACTTGTTCGAGCAGGTGAAGTACTGGCAACACACATAGAGCATGCGCGATAGCTGTGTGAAAAGCTTGGTTTAAGGGGCAATTGAATTTCTCATGTACGAACTTTTGTATTTTTATACTACAAAAACCAAAAATATTTTGTGGCCTGAAAAACGTTTCTTCCACCCTACACCTCATTCTTAATCCCTAAAAAATCTGCATTAAATTCGTATGAGCCAATCTCGAGATCTCAGTGTCATTCACACCAGCTCGACTCAGTCCGATTACTACAATGT
Source organism: Proteroiulus fuscus (assembly GCA_034700285.1). Taxonomy (NCBI): domain Eukaryota; kingdom Metazoa; phylum Arthropoda; class Diplopoda; order Julida; family Blaniulidae; genus Proteroiulus; species Proteroiulus fuscus. The sequence goes on from JAQIXP010002612.1 coordinate 2,838, forward strand.
AGATACGAAAGAGTAATGGTAGACACATCAATCATGCAGTAGATAAGGGATCCTCTTCTTCTTCACTACATGTAGTAAATTAGATTAGATTTTTTTACCCTTGGACTCTGTACGTGGGTCTGAGCTGGTCCATGTAGAAGCCTAATGCCCATCCTTTTGGTGCTGGTCGGGCTAACAACTTGCCCGATTTGTCTTTCTCACTAAATAAGAATATGTGCTTCAAGTGCTGAATCATAGTTATGACAAATGGTTGTTGTCTCTTCAAATGTGCCTGAAATGCTTCTTTCTCTTTCCATCATTTCAACACATTTTTTCTGGCCTTAAAGACTTGTAGTCGGGGCATTTTCAGCTGGTGTTGGCTCTTCACATAACTTATCCAAAGGCAAAAAGTTCCTTTTGAATCCCAGGCTGTCCTTCACAAAAAGTGTTTGTTTGCCTAGATCTTTGTTCCAAAGCACGGTGACGAACTCCCAGCTCTACTGCATCTTCTTCACTAATTTTGTGTTTTCTTGGTCTAACCATTTTTTTTGATGGAAAGTGAAGTGTAATGTGAAGTGAGAAATATTGTGGTTTCTTTAGCATGGGAAGAAGGAAGAATAAACCAATAGGCGTGAGCTGGAGACATCGGTGGACTCATTCAACAGGAAAACATGGAGGGATGGGAAAGGGTTGGGGCTATTTATAAAGTACTAACGGAGGTGGTGTGTATCACAATGGGCCACCCTGGATTTGTGTGAAATAACAGGAAAATTCCATACTTGTTTAATTTTAACATAATGCACGATTCAACACATTACTCTGAAGTGAAATGTCTAATTTGGAAATAAGAAGTTAAAATCAAGCCCACAGGAAGCCATTTTTAATGACAATATACTGATAGGTGTGCACGAAGGGATAAGAACAAGGGGGGCACTAGCATCCACCCCCTTCCCCTTCCCAATGTGGGAAATGTGAGAACATTTTTTTAATGTTCAATCACTTCTAATTCATGAAAGCAATGTAAAAAAAACCACTGTTTTCAAAAAATGTCACCTCTGACAGCTGGGGGTAACCCCCCCCACCCCCCAGATCCAGAAAGTTTTTCACGTACTTAACAAATTTAACAATGTTATTATATGTGCATGTATATATCGAAAAATGAGCCCCCTCTTGGGCAATTTTCTGATGGCATCCATGATCATCATGGTACACATGTACATGGCATATAAAATGTTGCCTCTGGAGCTGGGGGTAACTCGTGCCTAACTCGTTCTTAGTTGCCCCCCTCCCTTCATCATGCACCCTGCACATGTCTATGAATAAACAATACACTTTTTAAGCTCTTGGCTACCCTATGTTAAAGCAGGAAAATTTATTTTTTGAATTTAACACTAGATGCAGGGACACAGACCTTTTTCAGAGCTGAGGTGGTCATTTTCAGTGGTCAAAATGACCAACATTTTTCCATCTTACCCCATGTTTTTATTGATTTGTCACATATGATTTGTCACATAGAACAACACTAGCTACATTTTTATGCAAAAATGTCATTTTTGGCAAAAGTGGACTCATGCCCCTTTTTGATCTCATATCTTTAACTGTTGAGTAATTGTGACGTGCTTCGGACGGGATCTCGACCTGTGGCCGAGGCAGAGACAGCTGTAGAGGTCATTGATCACAAAACCATAAAATACTAGCTAATTATTAAAAAATAAATTAATAAATAAATAAATTTGAGAACAAATAAAATAAAAATTTATTTGGGGTTTTATAATTGTACACAAGTGATTTCACACTTTTACAAGGCAATGAAAACATTCACTTTACAGAAAATCATAAAAATTAACTTTGTGCAAAAAAAGTACAATTCAAATATACCCACAAATTTTCCAAGCATGAGTTGAACACTGGCAGCACTGGGGGGCTCTCAGGATGGCACAAGAAAACTGGGGAGGGCAAGCTGACAATTAGCACAAACACTGGGAAAAGTAGGGACTTGCTGTTAAGAACAGTTGATGTCTGCATGCAGAAGACTGGGTGCCAATCTGGAACTTCCCAGGCCTTATATAGGTCTTGGAAAACCTTTACAACCAATTGAAACCGAGCAGGAGGGAGAGGCGGCCCAAAAGTGTGCATCCTTTTCAAACAAAAAAAGGCATGAAACAAGACTGATGCTTAAATGAACGTCTGGTGCTGAAGGGAAAAAGGGTGGGGAAACCAGTGGGATGCAAGCAGGATGAACAAGCTAAAAACTAGGGGTATTTCACACCTTCCACTGAGACCAGGCCATTCCGGGGCCCGAAGCTGAAATTGAAAATCTGACAAGAGAACATGAAAAACAATAGCAACCTACAAATTAATTAAAGATGATCCCAGAAGTTATGATGATGCAAGTGGTAACTGGCAGCATAACCCACAGTGATGAAAGTTGGCAGCCCATTGATGGATGTCTGGAGGTAGTTGAATAGACATCAATGGAACCCTTGGAGCTGGATGAGGTGAAGAGGTGTCCAGAAAAAGACGTTTAATAGAATCTTTGGATGAAATTAATGAAGGAAATGTTGGCATCAACGATGGAGATGGAGATGCTGGCGATGCAAATGATCCAGAAGTCATAATGGAAAGGACATCCGATGGTGAATCTTCTGATGGTGATTGGTCAAGAGGAGTGATGATAGTTGGAACTGGTGAAATAGGGTATGATGGTGTTGCAGGACTTGTACTGTAGTCCGGAACGTAACTTACTACTGGGGGAGAAAACCAGGGAGGAATTTATTCGAAGGCATCTGGACTGGGGTTGGTGCAAAGGATCAATTGCGGTGGGGGAGGATCTTTCGAGATGTCCTTCTTGAGGGAATCCAAGAAAGAGGGGAAAACCATTGTGGGAAATCTGGGAACGAAAAGGTTGAAAGAGGCTGTTTGGTTTTTTGGAGCTTCGAATGAAGGTATCAAGAGCAAAATTGGTGATAGGACTTATGGAAGATTCCATGAGAGGTCGATAGATGCGGCATAACTGGTCCTGTAAAAAAATCAATAAAAAGAAGAGGATGTTGGGTTAAGTAACGTTTTAATTGGGATATGTTGACAGAGGTTGTTTGGCGGGGATCTGCATCAGCAATTTTGAAAGTATAATTAAGGTCAGAATCCTTTGAAAGGATTGATGAAGGACCCCTACACTGTGTGGACAGTTTCTTTGAAAAGCCAGGGGTGGGGGTAAGGTCTCGAAGCAACACTAGATCTCCAGGAGAAAACGAAGCAACCCAGTGATGCCGATCAAAATTGCATTTTTGATGGACTTGTGCAGAAGCCAAGTGAGCATGGGCGACCGGGAGGCGGGGATTTACCAAAGGATCTTTCAAAGAGAGGGAAGGGACTGGAGGGGGAGTGCTAAAAAAATTGTGGACAGGAAGACGTGGGGAGAATGAATGCATCAACTGTAAAGGAGTGGCATGGAGACTATCATGAACGGCGGAGTTGTAAGCAAAAATGCAATCAGGAATGATAGTGGGCCAAGTGCATTAAGTGGGACAAGAAACGAGTGCTTGACGAAGCATAACTTTCAAGGTAGAAATGGTATGTTCAGCCAATCCATCTGCTTGTTGATGGTAGGCAGAGGTCATCCTGTGGGTGATTCCGTGAAGTTTGCAAAATGCCAGGAAAGCTTTGCTTGCTTGCTGGGACCCATGGTCTGAAACAAGACGTAAGGGAAGCCCATGCATAAACTGGAAAAATTTCTTTGGAGAGAAAATTCATAATGGCCTTGCGGGTGGGGTTACGAATTGGGCGAGTGACACAGAATCGGGTGTCATAATCCACAGCGACCAAAATATATCGTTGATTGAGAGCAGCAGTGGGTAAGGGACCAACAAAATCACAACCCCACATTTCAACAGGAGCAGACACTGGAATAGGCTCAAGGAGACCTATTGGAATAATGTGTGGAATTTTATAATGCTGACAATTGTCACAGGTACAAAATATTCACCCAAAAGTGCACGTCCTTTTCAAACAAAAAAAAGGCAGGGAAACAATACTCATGCTTAAATGAACGTCTGGTGCTGAAGGGGAAAAGGGCGGGAGAAGGGGTATTTCACAGTAACAAATGAAGAACAAATGATCGACTAATGTAGACCCATGTAAACACCAGCAAAATGGTGATAATGACTGTATAAACCCTAACACATGATTTGATGCTAAAAGCCACTGTAATGCTCCTAAAGGTGTAGCTGTGAAATCATTCAGTTGGGGATGTTGTGTTAAGAAGTGCCAGCTAAGCTGTGTAATTTGTTATTTTTAGCATTCCTAAAATGAGAAATATAGTTTAAAATTGCCATGCTAGTGGTCATCTGCTTATGAATGCCAAATTGATTTCTATAAAGACAGTTATTGACCTCCAAGAAATAGATTAGTTTACCTGCACACAGCCTATGAGGCCATCCAAAAAAGACATTTACAAAAAATGCCAATGTTAGAACCCACCCACCCCTTTGTCAACATTTAAGAAAAGGACCCCCCACCCCATTGTTGATGTCGTCTTTTTGTTTTAAGGGATGAATTAAATAATGTATTTTAGATGCATGCCCCTCCTGGAACAGGTTTTCAGAACTATTTTTGCCAGGAATCATTAATATCTAAGTAATTATTATTTAAAATAATATTAAATTTAAAAACTGCTCAATGATAATGTATTTTAATATAAATATATTAAAATAAAAATTTATCGACATGGAGCAGTCAGAAAAATGATAGAATGTCAACAGCGCTTTGACTACTGAAATTATTATGTCAACTTGGTGATGAAAGACACCTCCAAGTGTCACCTTATTAGTCAACATTTGGCAAATGACCCACCCACCCAACTGTAAACTTTGTATTTGGACTGCCCCTATCCAAGACTACAAATTACTGGCAATAAACATATCCAATAGAATGACTTGCCATCTCCTTTTGGTATATCAACTTCTAAGCTCCTTTTCCATATACTTGGAAAAATGCCTTCATCATGGTTGCCTTATATCAACAATTCCTTTTAGATATACATAACAGTTATTTAAGGGCTGCAACTGGAAATCCATATCCCTGGTCATACACTATGTTTGATTTTAATGAAGACATTCAAATGTTATCTATACAACTCATGCATGGTTTTGTCAATGCTTTCTGTCCAAATATCATCTTTTTGCATACTTTCCAGAGATGTGATGGGCTTGTTTCTACCTGCCAAAATTTGATAAAGTGTTAAAAATGGGTTCAACTTTGAGCTAGTTTCACAGTAGATACAATAAGACTGACTTGCTTGTCTTGATTGTGGCTTTATATTGCTGTCTTACATCTTTATAATTTTGTCTTAGTTTGCTTAGACTGATGGTCTTTAGAGTTTTGATATTTTTTCCTAACCTACCTAGTCCATTTTCTGTAGATCAGCGATTTCTCTATTCCACCAGTTTGGTGTCATAGTATTTGAGGATTTGTGGAAGTGTCCTATTGTCTTCATGGATGATTTACATTTCTTAATGCATAATTTTGGAACTTGCTTAGCCAATATCTCAGCTGGTGTGTTATCTCTCACCTAAGAAATGTTTGCTAAAATTTTGTTTCTAAATTTAGATTGATTTACATGTTTCCAGATAAATCATACTGCATTGGTATGATGCTGTTCCAATGAATTAATAATTATGCTTATAATATTATGGTCTCTAAGAGAATGATTATTAAGAATTGTAAAAGCAGACATTTTATTATTCCTTGTTTTAAAAGTAAGGTCAATATAATTCTCTGCCCTGCAAGTGTTAAATGTTGGTCCCAACTCAGGGTTATTAAGAACCTCTATTCCATTGATTATGATGAATGCTATTAATAATATTGCTCTCCCTGTTGTCCATTTCTGGGCTGTCCCACACTGGTTGATAGGCATTAAAATCCCCTGCAACAATAATTGGAACCTGAAACCTCAGCATCAGTTTAGAAGGTACACTTAATATAAATTGCATTAAATTCTGCTTAGGCCAGTAGCAAATCATGCAATTTTTGTTTTAATAATTGCAAGCAATGTCACACGACACCATTGCACTGATGTCACGTTGTGGGAAATTTAGCGCTTGATGCTGAAAAAAACCACAGCAAATCATGCAATGCTTCCATGAGATGTATCACATAGAAATGATACAAAAATTACGAAAGAAAATTTAAATATGCCCTAAGGGCTGAAATGCATTGTTTTTTCCAAAGACGTTGAAACCACGTGATCAGCCACCTTTGGTGGCTGATCACCTAGACCTACCTCTGGCGCTGGTGTCGTGGGACGCTATTGAAGGCTGCCATTGTGGAGAACAGGAAGCCGCCATCTTAGACAATGGAAAGCCGTCATTACACTGGACAGGGAGTGGGAATGTCACCATTAGGTAGCAACACATGGGATAAACGTAAGTGAAAGAAAACGTTCAAATATGTATACATGAAGTGACAATTGATGTTCACATCATAAAAGGATTAAGAAATGTGCAAGTGGAAACCTCTTTCATTTAGTTTACATGGTGACAAGCCAAAATGGTCATTTCGTGTGCAAGCATTGGATGTAGGAACAGGCATCGCAAAGGAGGAAGAGTAACATTTCACATGTATGTGGTATACATGCAAATCTGTATTATAAAACTACTAACAGTTACATGTGTAAATATGCAATGCTGTATATAGTGTATATAGACTGTACCCGACATGACAGCACATATAACCATATGGTTGTTCTATGTGCTGTCACCTAGTCAAATGGCACAACCAACATCAAACAAACATGTACATATTAACTGTACAACTTAACTAATTGCAGGTTTACAAATGGTTGGAGCATTTTGTTGTTGTAAAATTAAGGCTGATGAAATGTAGTAATTAAGATACCAATGTTTCCTTGCAGGTTTCCCTTACAAAATGAAGAGCTCCTTCAAAAGTGGTTGCAAGCGATGAGGTGAGATAGATTTACACCAAACAAGTATCATCATATTTGCTCAGAGCATTTCCATCCAAGCTGTTTCTTAGACAATTACGTACATCGGCGCAAACTGAAGGATGGGGCTGTCCCCACACTTTTTCACTTTCCTGATCCCGTGCAGGTAAGGATGCCAATGTTAGACAGAAGGTTGCATGCCAACATGTACAAATACCAATGATCATGTACATTTATAGAATAATCAAAATGCTAGTCAAACATCAAACAAACGAAGAAACAAAGGAAAACTATATGCATCTGGTATCACAAGTGAAGCTGCTGTGGCAGACCATACATATGTTATTGCAGCCAACCCATCAAAAGTAACTGCAAAAGGATTGCCAGACATGTCTGCAGAGGCACACAGTATGGACCAATGTCCCCTGGACAAGCCACACCATGACCGACAAATACCGATACCTTTGGGATTAAACGTCAATGGAACCTTTAACGTAAGAAAGAACATCTATCCTGTTTGAGTTTGTTATCATTAGCGAAGTCAACTCCACTCATGTATGCCACATATTAAATGTTCTAGAATATGGACAACATTGTTCCAATGGCTAGAGAAGACGACATAGCCGACAAATCACATTGCAATAGTCAGACACCTCAATCATCTGTGGCAGACCATACCTATGTTTTTGCTGTCAGCCAATCAAAAGTAGCTGCAAAACGATTCCCAGACATGTCTACAGGGGCACACAGTATGGACCAATGTTCCCTGGACAAGCCCCACCATGACCGAGAAATACCGATACCTTTGGGATTAAACGTCAATGGAACCTTGAACGTAAGAAGGAACATCTATCCTGTTTTTGTGTGTGTTCATTAGCAAAGCCAACTCCACTCATGTATGCCACATATTAAATGTTCTAGAATATGGACAACATTGTTCCAATGGCTAGAGAAGACGACATAGCAGACAAATCACATAGCAATTGTCTGACACCTCAATCATCTGTGGCAGACCATACCTATGTTATTGCAGCCAGCCAATCAAAAGTAGCTAAAAAACGATTCCCAGACATGTCTACAGAGGCACACAGTATGGACCAATGTCCCCTGGACAAGCCCCACCATGACTGAGAAATACCGATACCTTTGGGATTAAACGTCAATGGAACCTTGAACATAAGAAGGAACATCTATCCTGTTTTTGTGTGTTCATTAGCAAAGCCGACTCCACTCATGTATGCCACATTAAATGTTCTAGAATATGGACAACATTGTTCCAATGTCTAGAGAAGATGACATAGCCGACAAATCACATAGCAATAGTCTGACACCTCAATCATCTGTGGCAGAACATACCTATGCAATGCCATGTAGTCCATCGAAAGTAGCAGCAAAAATGCAGGCAGTTATTGTCAAAATGAAGCAGAAGGAACATAAATACAGAAAAAAGCATAGGAACTATAAAAGGAAATGTGATAGAAAGGACAAACAAATTTCATCACTGAAAGCTCTACTGTCACAACTGGAGTTAAAAGGTGTTATTAATAACAACACTGCAGGTGTTTTGGAGTCATGCTTTTCGGATGTCCAAACTCAGTTGTTCTGTCGGCAACTGTCAAAAGGAAATGCATATGCAAATATCTTGAAGTCATTTGCATTGACATTGTATTTCTACTCGCCAAGGGCATACGAGTTTGTACGGAAGTCGTTTCATAGAAGCCTACCACATCACAGTACCCTACGGAGGTATGTAAAGTTTGCCACGTGCCATAAGTAATGACTTGACAGCTGAACACGACCAATTGTTGATTACCCTCGTGTACAATAGGCGTATTTTGGTGTTGTTACCTGATCATATGCTATAGTCATTGAGGTTACAAGTGTACAAGTGTCCACTTAACTCCATCATAGCTTGCAAACCAAATGTGAAAATGCAAAACATGTTCACTTTGTGATTGTCCTGTATGTAGCATTCATTGGGCAACGTTTTCCATACACTTTATGACTAACCTGTACTTTAAGGGGAAACACTGGCCTTGGGAAAGCTGTGTAATTTACAATACTTCATGCGGGTAGTTTACATATGTAGTTAGACAATGCATGGATAACACTTGTGGTTACCGTGCATCATTATCTTACACACAAGAACAGCTGCCACAGGACAGCTGTGTCAGGTGCAGCCTGTTACCAAATTGTAACAAAGTAATCTCACCACAATACGCCTATTGATTTACCGTGCTTTTAAATGTTATGTTATATTGCTACAGGTGGTACAACATAATAGATGGTAAGCTAGGATTTACCAAGGAGTCCTTTGAATCAATTAAACAAAGGTTTATCAATTCAACACACCCAGTATATGCTGGCATTATCTTTGATGAAATGTCTATACGCAAGAAAGTAGAATGGGATGGGCAGCAGTTCACGGGATATGTAGATTTTGGAGGTATTTGCTCTGACGAGGAACATCAGTTTACTGAGGCCAAGGAGGCATTGCTCGTAATGGCAGTTGGGGTTAATTCATCGTGGAAAATACCAATAGCATATTTTTTAACTGCTGGGGTTTCTGCAAGCCAAAAGGCTGGTGTAGTCAAAACAAGTATATGTTTGCTTCATGATATCAATGTTCATGTAGTGGCAGTAACCTTTGATGGGTTATCCAGTAATATTGCCATGGCACAGGAGGTGGGGGCATCAATGAGCATAGACATGTTAAGACCTTGGTTTAGACACCCAGTAACAGGAAGGAATGTGTATATCATACTTGATGCATGCCATATGCTTAAGTTAATGAGGGGTACATTAGAGGCGTTCAATGAAATATTGAATGTGAAAGGTGATGTCATTTCCTGGAAGTACATAGCTGACTTACATACCCTTCAAAACAATGAAGGATTGCGACTAGCAAACAAGCTGACATCCAATCATATCAGGTTTAAAACCCAGAAAATGAAAGTTAATCTGGCTGCACAAACCTTAAGTGCATCTGTGGGTAATTCATTAGATTTCTTGCGAGATGATTTAAAGCTAGATCAATTTAAAGGTTCTACAGCAACAGCAGAATTCTGTGTACTTACTGATCGACTGTTCGATATCAGCAATAGCAAAAATCCATTCTCAAAAGGTTATAAGGCTCCTTTGCGGCCCTCAATGAAACATATTTGGGAACCATTTCTAAAAGGCATGCAGGATTACCTATTAGGACTGACCCTTATGGATGGGAAAGCTCTTTACTCTACCCAACGCAAAACATGCGTCTTAGGGTTCCTGATTATTTGCAAAAGCTTGCAAGGTCTGTACCATGATCTTGTGGATTCTGGTGAATTGAAGTACCTTTTAACGTATAAATTCACACAAGATCATGTGGAGATGTTATTTGCAATGGTCCGAGGCAGGTTAGGATAGAATAATAATCCCTCACCTCTACAGTTTAGAGCTGCTTACAAACATCTCCTTGTGCAAAATGATGTAACTAGTAAGAAATCAGCCAATTGTACACCACAGGATGACACACAGTTGTTATCATGGGCTGGCAAAATAACATTGTCTAGATTTTCCCCCGAAGTGCTGGACCCTTCTGAATGTAATGCCCGTCGCTGTTCATACATGCCAGATTTTGTCGATTATCCTGATCATGACTATGTTGTGATGCCACGCCATCTCAGTGAGTACAGCAGTAATGTTGTTGTTTACATTGCTGGATTTGTAGCTGAACGGCTTGCAAAACGAATTCAGTGCAATACATGCATTACTGCTGTTACGTCCAATGGTGACAATTCCTTAAAACATAGCTACTTTCTAAAGAGGAAAAACAATGGAGGCTTGTATTTACCATCTCAATCTCTTGTCCAAATTTGTCGTGAGACTGAAAAAGGTCTCCGTGGTCTAACAAGTGAAGGAAAGCCTCCCAAAGGGAAAGAAATTTTGCAGCTGCAATGCAATGTTGTCATGAGCATGCAAGATCACAATATTTTTCCTGAGTTGGCAGAACATTTGGTGGACAATGTCTACCCCGAAAACCACTTGGTTATGTTGATCAAATGCATTGTTAAAATGTATATAAAAGTTCGTTGTCACCATTTGGCTAATATGCATAATTGCTCCCTTCATGCAAACATTATTAGGCAGCAACTTACGAAGTCTATCCTATTCCAAAATCAGTGAGGTCAACTGGTCGTTTTGGGATGTACTTGTTGCCAACAATGCCGCTAACTTGTTACCTTTAACATAAAGTTAGGGTCACAAAAATTGTTCTGCTTGTACCAAATTGCACCGAAACATGTCTTTGCTGTTCAATTATCATTTACCCATTGCAATTGTCACGTGCATTTCATATTAATTTCTATGATTTCTCAATATGGTCCTTGGTTTAGGGGAAGTACCATGTTTTGGCACAGCTTTGTAAATAATAAAGGTTGATAGAATTGTTGAACTATTGTCAATACCACACACGTTTCCCAAATATTGTTTACTTCCCCAGTATGTCATTGTCTAATTGACAGTAACCATCTTTATGTTTTACGTTGTTGACTACAACCATAATGTTACATTAAAGTGTGTATTATTCTACATTGTGATAATTAAGGCTGTGATACTTTTTTTACTATACATAACCTTACTGGATGTGTTGGCATAATTTTTGTTCCATTAATTTATTCATCAAATATGATATGTTGCCCTTCATTCCAACATGCCACAGTAGGCATTATGATTTGAAACGCACATTGCATTAATTCTACTTGTATGGAAATGAAGTCATGAATTCTGTACGGTTACATAAAATGCCTGAGTTTATATGAACGTTTCAATAAAGTGTGTATTGCAATTATTTATCATCAATTTGTGCAGGCTTGCCTCTTTCTTACATTTGCAGTATATACAGGGTGGACAAAAAGTCTGTTGCCCCCCCTAAAATTTGTTAGGCATTGAGGATGGGTGAAATTTGATGCA
>JAQIXP010002613.1:0-14705 GCA_034700285.1 Proteroiulus fuscus
CCAGGTTGAATTTCACATATGCACCCTGATTAAACAATATGGCTGCTGGTCCGTTCTTACTGAATCACCCGGTATATACTCGTATGTAAAATAATATTAGTGGTATTTGGAATGGGGAGGTGGTAGTTGGCTAACTACGAGCCAAAGATCATTGCTGACCACGGATCATCAGCACTTACTAAATCTTTCTGGTACAAATACTTTTTTGTTTAATATTTTAAAAAAAAATGTAGGCCTAGTTTTTTCTGAAAAAATAAGCTTTTTTTGGTTTTTTTTGAACAAATATTAAATCGTCCGTGAAATAAGAAAAATGGGGTGAAAGGTTGAAATTTGCGCAACAATAAAATCTTTTGTTGTTTTATTAATGGGGGGGGGGGGGGTTGGAGTTATCTTTTATTTTTATGCAAATGAGTTTTGGGTCTATTGTTTTTCTCCAAAAATGCGTGAAAATTGTTATCATTTTCAGTATATTTGCATAAACAATTGATTTTTGGCGCAAAAGTGGCGGTTTGGCAGCGCCGTCTGGTGGTTGCTTTTCGCATGATTCGTGACATTTTAGGGCGTGGCCACTTCCCCCTTCCCCCCTTCCCCCGCACACTCCCCCCTCCCCCTGCTAATTGGTCCTTAATTAAATTCAATTAAGGCTCGCTTAATTATGTATAGTGAAAATGTTGAACAGGTGGTTTTTTTGCACCTGTAACCTTAATATGTAAATGAAAACTGCATGCATTAGAAGTGGCTTTTTGTTGTACGAGAGGCTTGGTCAGCTGTGACCCTTGGGTCGTAGTCAAAAGTCAACCTTGATTGCTTGGTTTGGGGATTTAAGAGGTCAGTGAATTATTAAGGTGATTGACATTTGGAAATGTAATTTTGTAATGGGGGTAGCCTCGGTTCTGCGTGAAATATATAAGTGAATGCATTTTAAAATGCATTTCGAAATGTGGAACATTTTTGTATATATATTGCAAAATACATTTCATTATGCATATAGGATTGTTTCGGAATCTATACTGTAATTGTTTAGCAAATTGTATACGGCTTTTGATTATTATTTTTCAATGCATTTTAAAATACATTTCCCATTACCAAATGCATCTTGAAATTCCTATAATGCATTTTAAAATGTATTTTCTAATGCTTTTACGTAGAACAATCCAACAAAGTACTTTTCAAATGCATTTTAAAATACATTTTTTGTTACCGATTGCATTTAGTGTACTATACCCTGATGCATTTTGAAATTCCTTATACATTTTAAAATGTATTTTGGAATACATTTATGAAGCTACAAACTAGTACAACCATATAATGAAAAGGCATATTTGAATACATTATAAAATACATTTTATAATGTATTTTCTAAATTATTTTATGTAGAACAATCCAACAAAGTACTTTTCAAATGCATTTTAAAATACATTTTTTGTTACCGATTGCATTTAGTGTACTATACCCTGATGCATTTTGAAATTCCTAATACATTTTAAAATGTATTTTGGAATGCATTTATGAAGCTACAAACTAGTACAACCATAATGAAAATGCATATTTGAATACATTGTAAAATACATTTTATAATGTATTTTCTAAATTATTTTATGTAGAACAATCCTACAAAGTACTTTTCAAATGCATTGCAAAATGCATTTTATGTTACCAATTGCATTTAGTGTACTACCCTGATGCATTTTGAGATTCCTAATACATTTTAAAATGTATTTTTGGATATATTTTTATGAAAAGGCATATTGGAATACATTATAAAATACATTTCCTTTCTTAATGCATTTTATAATGTATTTTCTTTATAATGCTTTTATGAAGTGCAATTCTGCAGAACTAGTATACAACCTTTGTAGAAACTTCTTTTTGACTTCATTATAAAATACATTTCTACAATGCATTCTGAATATTCTATAATGCATTTCAAAATGCATTTTCTAACGTATTTATCGAGTGCATAACTAACATCGTGAAAACGCACTTTTCAATGCATCATAAAAATACATTTTAAGGTATGCTATACCGAATGCATTGTTGAATTACTAATAATGCATTTCAAAATGTATTTTCAAATGTATTTATTTACCTTTGTGAATGCTGTGGGAGTTTAGTTTATATTAATGTATTCCTCTATCTATCTCTCTCTCTTGTGTATATTTTTGCAACAAAAATATATTTTATTGATTATTCAGTTTATGTATAAAGGATGTTGTTTCTAGTTTTGTGTGCATTTGCCCTAAGCGAACTATTGTGTATAGTAGAAGTAGATATATATATGGGGGGGTGTAAAGGGGGGGAAGTATGTATTCCAACCCCCCCTTTCCCCATCCCTTCCCCTTATCTCTATATACTCCCGGTGAGGCCTTATGTATATTCTCCTGCTGGACTGGAAATGGTAATAATAATGCCTTTTTTTAAAATTTTCGCACATATTCTATACTTCCTGTCCTTTAGGGATACTTAATTATGCACGAGCAATTCCCCCCCCCCACTTCCACCCACACAGCCCCCCCCCCCCCATCCTCATCCCCCTCTTACCCCCCACCCTCTTTCCGAATTACACCTGGATGCATCATGACGTCATAAGTTTTTTCCCAGCTGACTTTACTCGAGAATTTGAATTTACTAGACTAAGGTGCAAAATGGGGATTCTCATTTTGGAGTTTGTTTTTTCTAGGGTCGGGTGCTAAGCGAAATTTTAACGATTGATTGTTCTCGCTTGGGGAGGCGATCGACGGAATATGGGAAAGTGCAAAACGAAATTTTAGGCCTACTACTGAATTTACTAGACTAAGGTGCAAAACGGGGATTCTCATTTTGGCGGGTTTTTTTTCTAGGGTCGGGTGCTAAGCGAAATGTTACAATTGATTGCTCGACGCAATATGTGAAAGTGCAAAACGAAATTTTAGGCCTACTACTGAATTTACTAGACTAAGGTGCAAAACGGGGATTCTCATTTTGGGGTTTGTTTTTTCTAGGGTCGGGTGCTAAGCGAAATGTTACGATTGATTGTTCTCTCTTGGGGAGGCGACGGAATATGGGAAAGTGCAAAACGAAATTTTTTGAATTGATTGGGATTTTGCCTACGTTTTGGGTCGGGTGCAAAACGAAATGTTAAAATGGCGATGCTCTTAAGTTGAGATCAGTGGTTAAAGATACTGGGACATGACCAAAATCCAATCTGGGTTTTCTTTTTTTTCTAAGATCAAGTGCAAAAAAATTCTCCTAAACTAAGGTGCAATGCGAAAATACCATCTTCAGTACTGTGGCTTCCTACAGAATCGCGTGCAAAGAGAAATCCTTAATGGCGTCACGGGGAAGGGGGATGGGGATGGAATAACGAAATCAGGTGCAAAACGAAAATATAAGATGGTGAAGCCTATATGGATATTGAATATGCTAATTTTTAAAACAAAATTTCCTGATGAGATTTTACAGAAAAGTTGCAGAAAAAAACATGTGTCTAAATCAGGTTTTCGGATTTTTCTTTGAAGCCCAGGGTTAAAATGTATAACGTATAAGATCAATGCATATAATTTAGTGAAAATTAAATCTGCTGCCAAAATGTCTATCATAATTTGCTGCTAAAATTCAATCGAACAAATTCGAAATTTCAAAAAAGAAACTGTCAAAATCTGTGACTTTGTGCCTGCCAATCGGAGGAGGGCACGTGCCAGCGGGGGAGGTTGCCTTTGGAACGCTGGCGCGTGCGGAATGACAGTATTTCCCACAATGCATCGCGTCCTATTTTTTTTAAATTTTTACTAGAGGGGGTTTTTTGGAATTTGTCTTGTACAGGGTGCCACGTAAATACTTGCTCTTATTATTTTGTTTTTTTTTAATATTTTTTGAGCTGCATTTGACCAGTGAGTTGTTGTTCGTTTGTTTTTGACCCTTTTAAAAGGCCTAATTCGTCCTGTATTGTATAATGAAAGGTTTTCGGTCAGGTAGGCCTAAATGGTTGGCAATTAGTAAAACCGCTGCGCGCTGTGGTCTAAATTGGCCTTTAGCCAAAAAGGATAGGTTTTTTTATGGATGTCCGAACTAGGCCTAATGACCCCTATTTTAATTAAATGGTGGCCCTTGGGCATTTAATTGCCACCAATCTCTCTATTTATGTTGTTTAGGCTTTATTACACCTATTTTGGACGTTTCAGTATATACGGAAGCCTCGTTCGGCCAATTAGGTATACCTGGGTTTAATGCTGCATTGGGAGGGGATTGGAGGGGGGGTAAGGGGGGATCCTTCGCAAGTTTGAAATTGCTGCACTGGGTTTCTAATGACCTGGAAAAGTCATGGAAGACGAATTTGTGCTGGGAAGGAAAGTCAGGGAAAGTTTGAGGAAAATTTCAAAGTTAACGAAGGAGGGATGGGAGTCATTTGAAGTCGAGGACAACTACTTAAAAGTCAGGGATAGTCAGGAAAAGTCTGACAAAGTCAGGAAGGAGGGATGAGGGGTCAGGGAAAGTTAAGGAAAACTTCAATTAGGAAAAGTCAAGGGAAATTTCGAAGTAGTCAAAGTCAGGAGGAAGGAGGGATGGGGGGTAAGGAAAAGTTAAGAAAAACTTTAATTAGGAAAAGTCAGGGAAAATTTCAAAGTAGACAAAGTCAGGGAAAATCAAGAAAAATTTCAAGTAGACAAAGTCAGGGTAAGTCAAGGTAAATTTCAAAGTAGACAAAGTCGGAAAGGAGGGTTGAAGGTCAGGGAAAATCAAGGAAAACTTTATTCATGGAAAGTCAAAGTAGACAAAGTCGAAAAGGAGGGATGAAGGTCAGGGAAAGTCAAGGAAAACTTTATTCATTGAACGTCAAAGTAAATTTAAAAGTAGACAAAATCGGAAAGGAGGGATGAAGGTCAGGGAAAGTCAAGGAAAACTTTATTCATCGAAAGTCAAAGTAAATTTAAAAGTAGACAAAGTCGGAAAGGAGGGATGAAGGTCAGGGAAAGTCAAGGGAAATTGTCTACTTTGAAATTTTCCTATACTTTCTCAAATCTATTTTTCAAAGTTGGGAAGGAGGGATGAAGGTCAGGGAAAGTCAAGGAAAATTGCAAAATAGAGTTAATTCAGAGAAAGTCAAGGAAAATTTCAAAGTTGACAAAAGTCGGGGAAAGTCAAGGAAAATTGATAAGTACTTATTAAGGAAATTTAGGGAAGACGGGATTTGGTCTGGTAAAACTCGGGGAGAATAATTTTAAATTTCAACAAGTTTTTAAATCTTGTAAAATTATTCTAAGGAATTTATATTAATTTTCTCTCTTTTGAAGGTTGAAGCAAAATGCTGCAGCTTTCGTCCCTGTGATGAGCATCCATTTTGAATGTGAGTATATTTTTATTTTTAAAATGCAACACATTCCAGAAATTTCGCTTCGAATTTGCGTTTTAATTTGGCTTCTCCTCCTTTGCGTTTTCCCTCCTTTTCTCTGCTCTTTGTTTGTGCGTTAATTACTGATTCTAGATATTTTCGTAATTATTAACGTTAATTATTAATTAACCGCGGAGGAAGGGGTGTATGGATGCCGGTCATGCCGTCACGTGACTCATTTTCGTTTTTAATAATTAATTTTTAATGACGGCAATTTGCTCAGTATCTATTTGCGTGGCCCCCTCGCGATGACGTCATATAAGGGCTAAATTTAAACCCCAAAAACTACGCGTTTTAATTGGTTGCTATGAGCCCCTTGAAGTTTGTACGGTTAGGCAATCACTGCTAGCACGAATGCCTTACTCGTCTGCCTAACCTTTGGAAGAAAATAACCCTCTTTGGAAAGTATATGGGGTTATTTTTGCGTTTTTAGAGGGATCTTCCCCTTTAGAATGGATTTCTTTTCGGTAATGAGCTAAGTTTTAGCACAAAGGGGAATTTTCCATCTGTAATTCAGCTTCATTTTTGGGCCCCTTGAAGTTTGTGCGGTTAGGCAATCACTGCTAGCACTGATGCCTTACTCGTTTGCCTAATCCTTGGGGGAAAATAACCCTTTTTGGAAAGTATGGGGTTATTTTTGCGTTTTCTAGAGGGATCTTTCCCTTTAGAATGAATTTCTTTTTTGAAATGAGCTAAGTTTTAGCACAAAGGGGAATTTCCCATTTGTAATTTAGCTTCACTGTTGGGCCCCTTGAAGTTTGTGCGGTTAGGCAATCACTGCTAGCACGAATGCCTTACTCGTTTGCCTAATCCTTGGGGGAAAAAACCCTCTTTGGAAAATATGGGGTTGTTGTTGCGTTTTCTAGAGGGATCTTCCCCTTTAGAATGGATTTCTTTTCTATAATAAGCTAAGTTTTAGCACAAAGGGAAATTTCCCATTTGTAAATCAGCTTCATTTTTGGGCCCCTTGAAATTTTACTGTTAGGCAATCACTGCTAGCGCTGATGCCTTACTCGTTTGCCTAATCCTTGGGGGAAAAACCCTTTTTGGAAAGTATGGGGTTGTTGTTGCCTTATTTATAGGGATCTTCCCCTTTAGATTGGATTTCTTTTCTAAAATAAGCCAAGTTTAAACCCAAAGGAGAATTCCCCCTTTCGCAATTCAGCTTCATTATTTACTGGCTCTTTATATTTTTGATGCAATTAAAGTACTCCGAAAATGTTAGCTTTATGAAATTAAAATGGGTTTATTGTATGCAAATTGCATTTTCCAAATGGTTTTATTCCAGACGATAGGCCTAATAATTTCAATCCAGTTTTATTCAAATTAAGGCAAGGATCACGTGGCCAATTAATTATAAAATCCTCGGGTTTTAGTCTAACTAACTATATAAGCTTATACTGTGCATAAAAATATAGCGAAAATGGCATTTTTTTCATTAGTAGTCTTTAAAATTTCGGGAAAATGTGAATTAAATGTAGGAAAATTCGAATTTTTACGGTGGCTCACAGGGGAGTTCTTGTACAAAATTAAAAGAGCTAGATTTCAGAATTTTCCAAAAAATGTATAGTTTCGGTACGGAATAGGAAGTCGAGGGTTAAATAGTCATGAACTCTGACCCAACGTTCAAGGTCATTGAAAATGATTTCCTATACTATACTAAGTGGCGAATGAGCCAATTTGTCAAAAATGAGATAATTGTACCATTGTTATCTTGTAAGGGTAACTAATGAACCTAAAGTTACAGAAGTGAACAGTAGCAAATAAGCCACAACCTGTCATTCCTAAAAGTTAGAAGTGGCGAATTGGTACCATGCGTTAGTTTACATTTTAAAAAATTTTCTAGACCTGGATTTTTATTAAAATACAAGTAGCGAATTTGACAATTTTCATTCATTTTTTTTGTATTCACTTGGCAAACTAAATGGATGTGCACATGCGCTACTTCACACTTAATTTATTTCGCTTTCCTGCAAAATTAATAAAAGTCAAACTAGCGAATTTGCATTTTTAAGCCTTTTATTTAATAAATTGCGCTTGATTAATTTTGCTAATTTAATTATTTAACATTTTCTTTAAAATATAATATATTGTTTTTGTCTGTCCACCAAATTTTAGCCTTTTAACATTGTTGATTTTCAAGTTATATACATTTTCCAGAAGCTATTATCTCGAAAACAACTTTATTATTCGCCACTTGTGAATTAAGCCATCAATTTCATTTCTATGCATATTTAGTGAAGTTTTTTTGGGGCCAGGCTAGCCTTTCTGAATCACCCTGTATATGATAAAATAAATAAAATATCCACCCTAAAAAAGTGTTTTATTTTAAATTTTTTATTTTTTTGAGGTGCATGGAAAATTCATATTTTTTCAAATGCCATTATGTTTATGAGCTGTCTACAATGAGCCACCGTAAAGATGTAAATTTTCAAGCATTCTTTTTTCTGTTCCTTTTATTTTTCTCCTAAATATATATGATTGTTTTATGCGTATGTATAAAGTATGCCTTTATATACACGTGCATTTTCCATAGGTGGTAATAATATATACCATGCAGCCAATAATATTATATATTTCCCTTTTTTTAAAAAAAAGAGAAAGTTTAGAAGTGACAAGAGTAAAATAGATATTACATATTTTGTCATGTAAATGACCTTTGGCTGATAGCTGGAGCGCCGTAGTCCTCGACTGGCACGCACGTGCCGGCATTCCATTTATGAAAGCATAAGCCTAACGCTTCGAATGTCACGCATATTATAGGCCTAGTATATTTCAGATGTAAATCTTCCCTCGACGTCGGACACGTTATATTTTCTACGACTTCAATAGACTTCCTATATCGTATAAGGTTTTATATAAATGTTATATTCTCTCGTCTTGATATATCTTATAAGGCATATATGTGTATACATTTCAAATTTTACGTTTTATTTCCCACCTCATCCCCTAGCTCCTTGCAAACCCCCTTGTTACTTGTCTGTCTGTTTCTCTCTCTCTTTTTACCAAAGAGATTTAGAATGTTATTCTTGTATATGCATGCCTAAGATAAAAGCAACACTGGAGGCGCTTTTTTCTCTGCTGGGGTAGATGTGGGGGATGTGAGGGGGGGGGTATCAATGGGAATATACGTATGTATATAGGAATTATTATTGTCTACTCGGCTCGAAATTAATCAAGGAAAACGTAAAATGCGTAGTTTCTAGCTTTTATTAAATCGCGAAGAGGGCATTAATGTAGATTCCGTAATTTGAATTTTTTTTTTTATTTTGGAACGCCGGGTTTTGCACTGCCAGGGGCGCGTGCGATGCGAAATTGGAACGTCTTCCGGGGGTTGTTTCGAATCGCACGCGTGCCTGTGAACGGCGCGTTCCATTTTTCTTTTTTCGAATTTGCTAACTGCCATTTTGAAATTCTTATTTTTTATAGCTGTTATTTTTTAATGAATTATTGGGAATATATTTTTGTATTAATGTTTTTGTTTTCTTTCTCGTTCTGTAGGCTATTGCGCAGTCCATCGTCGATTTTGCGACCAGCGTCTTCGTTGGCACCGTTCGTCCGGTGAGTAGACGTTTCTGACGTAATTTGGGTCTTGACCAAGGTGGGGGATTTGGGGAAGGTGCTTTGAAAATATATTTAGTTTGCTAGTTTTTAACCTTGTCCGTGGACTAATTATATTGGCCTGCATGTAATACTGGTCAGTGAGTGTATGCAAGCATCTTCGTGATGCAGATAGATAACTATAAGCTATATATTGGGGCTCTTATGTTTAATTATGATTGGTCCATTTTTGAGGTGCCCAGTTCACTTTTTTGTTGGGGCAGGATAATGGATATGACATATCTACTTCCAAACTTGCCCAATAGCCTTGTCAAGCTCTGGGGGCGCACACGCAGCATTTATAGACCAATTTCTCGTGACGTCATGGTCCATTTTTTGAGGTGGCAGTCAGTGTCTATATATGGTTGTGGGTGGAGCGCTATGGCATTGCTTTTATGACGTCAGTGAATTTGTTTTTGATACTTTAATTTAATAACGGTGCATCGATCTGTTGCTGTTGTTGTTATAAATAACTTGGCATGTCACAGTCATACCGAGAAGCTGAGTCAGTTGACTGATATCGTGGGTAGGGGGCGCGCGTTCCATGATGTACTGCTTGTAAGGGGGGTAAGATTTTTCAATTGAAAAAGCGGTTTTCCAATGGGAAGAATTGACTGCCTTATATAGTGGAGGAATACACCACAACCGAGGATCATTTATATGAAAGATTATAGTCCATTGAGCATATTTTACTCTGGTTATTCATAAAATAATATAATCTAAAATTACTGAAGATGGATTTTCCCATTGCAAAATGGATTTTTCAATGTGAAAAATTGTCTCCTTTTAAATCTGAGGCAGAGTGCAAGTTCAGAGATTAGTTTGGAGCTCTTAACATTCTGAGTGC
Organism: Proteroiulus fuscus; assembly: GCA_034700285.1. Taxonomy (NCBI): domain Eukaryota; kingdom Metazoa; phylum Arthropoda; class Diplopoda; order Julida; family Blaniulidae; genus Proteroiulus; species Proteroiulus fuscus. Next base: position 9,816 of record JAQIXP010002613.1, read on the forward strand.
ATAAGTTTTAGATATTAGCAATGCATATCCTGCCTTTTCTTAAACGAAGGTGAGATTCCCCATCGAAAAAATGGATTTTCAATGAGTTAAATTGCCTTCTTTTAGGTAAATGTATATTCAGGGAACATTTTCCTGAGTTTCTTTATAGGGACTCATATTACTCGAGTTCCATAACATTTATACATTAACATATAGTAAAGCATGTTTGAACTTAAAAGGAGTTAAGATTCCCCATTGAAAATACAGATTTTCAATGGGAAAAATTGTCTTCTCTTAAGTTGTGACCGAACACATTCAGGGATCATTCATATATAACGAGTTTTATTAGGGCTATTATTATTATAGGTTTGATTAACCATTAGGAATCTGCTTCCAGTTAAAAGAAGATAAGATTTCCCATTGAAAAAACGACTTTTCAATGAGAAAAATTGTATGCTAGGATCCTTATGTTTTAAATATAAGTTGCAAATGCAGTCATCAATCACAAAAGGGATTACGTCAATGCCAAGTAATTAAGCGATTTACGTTCCTAATGACTAGAAATAAAAATTTCCAAAAAAAAATTGCTTATTAATTGTAATTAATTATTCTGGTAAATCCGGAGGAAAATGTTGATTTTTTTTGAATGTTAATGAAAATTTGGACTATGAGTAATGTGTATAAATTTCTAAACGTAATATTAATATATTATTTATCTGTGTAGCATAGGTTAATTTTTTTCTTAGAAATTCCTGTTCATTTTTATATAATAATCAGGGGAAAAAAATTTGGTAAGGGAAAGTCAGTGAAATTTAATAAATCCATTATGCGTTAAATTTACGTTCACTTAAATCCATTTTGAAGGATTGTTATATTTAATATCGATTGACGTAATTCGTAATGTTAAATCTGCCACAATTGTCCTTGAATGTCAGGGAAAGTTAGGGAAAATTGCTTTTAATCGTATGGGGAGACTGTTTTGTCGTATGAATTCAAGAAACATTTTGTTTTATATATTTGGGAAAGTCAGGGATGATTAGGTCTAAATAATGATAATTTTTTTTGATATTGGAAAGTTGGGGAAAACTGTATTTGGTCATGGAAAGTCAGGGAAAGTTTATTTTTTTAAGGGAAAGTCATGGAAGATTTTGTTTTGTATAATAGATAGTCAGGGAAACTGTTTTCATCAGGGAAAGTTAGGAAAAATCGCTTCTTGCTAGGAAAAGTCAAGGAGAATTTCCTTTGTCATGGAAAGTCAGGGAAAATTTATTTTTTTCATCAGGGAAAGTCATGAAAGATTTTGTTTTGTATGATAGATAGTCAGGGAAACTGTTTTCATCAGGGAAAGTTAGGAAAAATCGCTTGTTGTTTTTGAAAAGTCCAGGAAAATGTTTTCCTTTGTCATGGAAAGTCAGGAAAAATTTATTTTTGTAAGGGAAAGTCATGGAAGATTTTGTTTTGTATAATAGATAGTCAGGGGAACTTTTTTCATCGGGGAAAGTTAGGAAAAATCGCTTGTTGTTTTTGAAAAGTCCAGGAAAATGTTTCCCTTTGTCATGGAAAGTCAGGGAAAATTTTATTTTTTCAGGGAAAGTCATGGAAGATTTTGTTTTGTATAATAGATAGTCAGGGAAACTGTTTTCATCAGGGAAAGCTAGGAAAAATCGCTTGTTGTTTTTGAAAAGTCCAGGGAAATGTTTTCCTTTGTCATGGAAAGTCAGGGAAAATATTTTTCTTTTTCTTGTCAGTGACCCATGCAGCTTGGTCAAGAAAAGTTAAGTTAATATTAATGTGGATATTCATTTTTATAATAATTATTTTAATTTTCCACATTTTTGTGAAAAGTTAAGGATAAGACCTGTTGGAAAAATGACATTGGGAAATGCAGGATGTAGTAATGTCTGTACATTTTTTTTTACAATTTTCTCTACAAGTGCATTTCAAATTGGCGATGACCACTGGTCAGTTGTTGTTTGAATAGGAAGGTGTGTGCGAAAGATGTCTTGGAAGATGCAGGAATGATAAGGAAATCTAATAAAAAGTGGGGGGGGGTGAAATAGCTTGTAATTTTATATAAAATCCATATTTTTCCACTCAATTTTAACTTAGCCTTTAGGAACCAAATTGTCCCCAAAGAGTCCAATCAGGTTTCAAGGAGTGAATCTGAAGATTAAGTTAAAGATAAAAATCATATACCTGATTTGCTATTCTCTCAAGATGGTGCCAAAAATAAGAGGGCCAAAAAATCCAATCATTTTAAATCAAATTTTGAGCTTGGGGGAAAAAAAACTGCATTAAATGTCACGTCTCGTAGTGCATGGCAAAAATGCATTGGTTAGCATTAGGATTTTTTGGGGGAAAAACATTTTTTTTTGTTATCAGGAATATGAACTTTGGTTTGTAGTTACCTGGAAAGTCAAGGAAATTAATGGAAGGAAATTTTTAGAAATGTGTTGATATTTTTTTGGGGGGAAAATCATGGACTAAATAACGTTTTTTGGGAAATTCAAGGAAGTGGAAAGTATTTTGGGGAAATTCAGGGAATTGAAAACGGTTTTGGGGAGAATTATAAGAAATTAAAAATATTTTTGGGAAGGGAAATATCCTCGTAGTAAGGTAACCTTGACTTGACCACGAGTTCTGGGTTGCTGTGTTTATCTGTAAAACTGAACTGGGAAGTTACCTGGCCATGATGATCCTGAGTAAATACTGACCAATGGTCATTTATATGGCAGAAGAGAATGTCTAGTTAGGCCAGAGTTAACTAACTTTGGTTAGGCCTGGGCTACCTACTAATGTTGTAATCCTTATGAGGTCAATGTGATCCGAAATTATTGCATTTGTATACATATTTTACAAAATTTATTTGAAAATTTTACAAAAATTATTTACATATTTTACAATATTTATTTACATATTTTATAACATTTATTTACATATTTAACAAAATGTATTTACATATTTTACAAAATTCAATTACATATTTTTCAAAATTAGTTACATATTTTCTTACAAAATTAGTTACATATTTTCTTACAAAATTTATTTACATATTTTTCAAAATTATAAACATATTTTACAAAATTTACTTGCAATTTTTGATTAATATTTATCAATTTTGCTTAAAACTCTAGCTGTTGTTGAGTGTGTTATTCTATTTGTAAGGCTTCCGTAGAAAAGGCTTTCCGGAGAAAATAAAAAAAACACAAATAGAAATTCAGGAAATGCGCATATTTTATGAGGATTTACAAGTAAATGTTGAAAAATTCAATGAAAAACATACTAAATTATTTGTCATGCAGCTGCTGCTAAGGCTTCCTTAGTAACCTAGGAAATCCTTCCAAGAAAAATTATTGGTTTTTTTTAAAAATAAGGTTTTTTTAACAATCTGTTTTATTTTTAAATAAAAAAAAAAATGTAATGCCTTTTTTAAGTTCTCGTATACGTAAATTTTAGGAATGAAAAAGGCATTGACTATGATATGAGTTTTGAAATTTTTTTGTTCATTTTATTCAAACGAGGCATTGAAGGGTCCTTGAAAACTGAATACGTGGTCCTTGGAAGTCCTTAAAAAGTCCTTTAATTTCATGTATGCGTAGATGTACTAGCAATGTTTTAAGGCTTCCCGTAGAAAAAATACTCCCAAGAAACTTATCGGGAAATATCAGAATTTTATTTCAGTTTTAAATCTGGAAAAAAAATAAAAAATATAAAAATATAAGAAAATGTTTAGGTCTTAAATTTTTTAGAAAAAAATGCATTTGACATTTTTTTTTTTTTTTTTTTAAATTTCTCGTAAAGTCAGTTTTATAATTTATGAATTGTTAGAAAAAGGAATTTATCAAATTGATAACAGCAAATAAATATTTCATGACTTAAAGTATAATAATAGAATTATTTGTCAGAAGTATATTTTTGTGCTTTTTTCTGGTTATATATTATTATGGATTTATCAGGATGTAATTTATATTATTCTTGAAAGTATGTATTTTTCAATTCATTTTACATTCAGGGCAATTCCTCAAAAATTGCTTTTCTGCTAAATGATTTTTTATGTTGTTATCAGTGGGCATTCGTCAAGCCTTATCTCTCCTTCAACATATTTCCCAGAATGCATTTTTTTTCCGCCGTCCATAATAACTCAAGTGTGATCCATGATTCCGGATCCATTGAATTCCCGAGCCAGCAATTTCTGCATTACAAATTGGAGTTTTGTTATATGGAAAAAAGTTTTCTTGCTTTAGATGAATTTTTTATTTTCTAGTATATCTAATATATAACATTTTTAAAAAAAAATTTTAAGGAAGCCTTCGGAACATTTTCTCGTTTAAAAAATTTATTTTCTGGTCAGGTGGTTTAATTCACAAGTAGCGAATGAACCAGATGAGTGGAGAATTGTGATCCTAGAAGTGTCCCCAATTAACCTAAAGTTACAGAAATTACTTAAAACCAATAATTGATTGTTAAAGTTACAGAAGCGAAGAGTAGCGAATATCCAACACGGTATCATTCCTAAAATTTACTACACTAGTAGCGAATGATACCATTCGTTTGTTTACCTTCTAAAAATTGTAAAGAGACGTGGATTTTTATAGCAATAGAAGTAGCGAATGGAACCATTAGTTAGCTTAATTTTTAGAAATTGTTGACAGCCATGGATTTTTATAACTATAGAAGTAGCGAATGGAACCATTCGTTGGTTTACCTTTTAAAAATTGTTGAGAGGAATGGATTTTTATAACAACTAGAACAGGGTGTCTGGCCGTCTGGAAAACCTGGAAAACCTGGAAATGTCATGGAAATCAGTATGGTCTGGAAATGTCATGGAAATCAGTATGGTCTGGAAATGTCATGGAAATCAGTATGGTCTGGAAATGTCAGGGAAATGTCATGGAAATTCAATCTGTGTCT
>JAQIXP010002614.1:0-14701 GCA_034700285.1 Proteroiulus fuscus
TAATATGTACCGGTAATTAACATGGAGATTCCCATAGGAGCATGCATTTTCTAAAAGTGTGGACAGCCCCCTTAACACTATATTCTCGCTTAACTTTAGCATGCAGTTAGGCCTACGCAAATAAACAGCATTCAACTTTCCGGGATATGTAAATAAATAAACGATATTGTGACACAAACATTTTGTTTACTATTTACAGAATACTTAAACAAGTATTTTCACTTTGAACAAAGTGGTGTGGAAGTAAAAGAGTTAATAAATGAAATTCAATATTGATATTATGTGATGCAAGCTTATCGTGAATAAAATGGAAAAAGAGAGAAAAAAAAGGACCATGATTGAAAAATATTGGTCAGCTATGGGATCCATTTTTCCCACCAAAAGCGCCACCAGGTGACTAGGCCCTATACTAAAATTTTCACCATGTTAAAATTACACCTTTGTTTTAGGAATACAATTGAGAAGCCGAGATCAAAAACCACATGAGTCCAGCTTTCTTGTTTTGAGAAAAATTCATTTACAGAAAATCGAGATCTATTGCATCAAAATTAGTTATTTTGGAATTCTCAGCTAAATTTTTTAAGATATATAGAAACTTGCACTTTAGGGTGCACCTTCAAATTTTGGTTCCCCTGAAGGAAATCTTGTTTTGAGTCCATTTTAACCCTATACCCAAATTTGGGTACCTAACACAAAAGCTTTGCCAGGGTGTCTGGCCAAACCCAGTAACAAATTTCCATGACATTTCCAGGTTTTCCAGACAAATTTTCACAAATTTCAAGACAAAATGAAAGTGATTTTTAACTCATTTTTACTGACATATGCAATTAAAACTGCAATATTTGGCAACTACCCTGGGCTGCCCCTCAAATCCATTTTTTTTCCGACCCAAAAATATTTTTCATGGCCTGCAGGCGAAAATCTGAACGCCATTTTTTACATTACTGCAAAAAAAACTGACAAAAAATGGCGCTGCAGGCGAATTTTTTGCTCAAAAAAAAACTCAAAATGGGCTAAATATCACCAACAGTGCCTAATTTTTCATTTTATTTAGATTTTTCAGACACAGATTAAATTTCCATGACATTTCCAGACAATACTAATTTCCATGACATTTCCAGGTTTTCCAGACGGCTAGACACCCTGCTTTGCACATAGTGAATCTGGCATTTTTCATTTTCAGTGATCAAAATGGGAAACTTTTTCCTATCTTACCCCACTTTTTTATTGATTAAGTGGATAGAACAACACTTTAGCTACAATTTTATGTAAATATCTCATTTTCAGGAAAAATGGACTAATGCGGTTTTGCAGCTCTTCAATTATTTCCAATATGCATTATTGCATTGAAGGAAAGTGAAGCCAAAATTGAATGATTCCAATGTCGACCCCTTTCTCCCATTACTAAAAGATGGCGCTCAAATTTCTGAGACTTTACAGATTCACGTATTTCTGCCATCAGACAATATGGCGCTGCCTATATTTTGCATACAAATTATGATTTCTCATTACCTGAAAATTGATTCTGCAAGATTTCTAAGATTTTTACTAATACCTTAGCAATTAAAAAGCACTTTCCCTTTGAGCTGCAATTAGCTTTTCCTAGAAATTTGTATCGTAAATATTATTCCGAAGCCAATTTTAGTTAAGAGTAGTAGTTACATGTTAATCAAATTAAGAAATACGAAAGTATTTAAAAAACTCGATAAGAGACTTAAGAAATAAGTCCTTAAAGCATTTTTTCTCACATTCAGATCGGAAATTCATCTTCCGAGCCAAAAAAACACAAAAAAATGTGATAAATTAATATTTATGCATTTTATTTTTTATGAGTTTTGAGGGAAAAAGAACTTTAGTAAATAAAACTACGAGTTGGCTTTTTAGTAAATTGATTTTTTTTGAATGTGTGTAAAGTTAATAAATAAATATACATACGTGTCAGTCATAAATAATTGTTAAAAATCTATAGAAAACATGACGCCATCTTTGTTTTTTATTACTTTCCCCCAATCTTTTTTTTTAAAAATATAAACTGAATTATTGTGCAAATTTGACGGCACTAAGTTTCGGAGTGATTTCACAAGTAGGCCTCTACCTCGTTCCCAATAATACCCCTAAATTTTAACTGCCATTACGAGCCACTTACATTAACTTTGCCGATTTACCACCTAGCCAGGGCTGGTAGCGGGTCTAACCAAAATTGTATCCAAACTTGTATCCACAAAAAGTTTGATTTGTATCCAAAATGTATCCACAAAAAGTTTGATTTGTATCCAAAATGTATCCACTCAATCTGTTTGGTATCCATTCTCTCTTTCCCGTTAACCCATTCCCGTTCTCCCTTTCCCATTCTACCATGATGCAAAATATCCCTTTTTAAAATTCAAAATTATGGCAACTGTACTATTCACCTTATGCATAGGAGTAAGCTTACTCCTATGCATAAGGTGAATATGAGGAACACCCAAGTCACCAGGAAACTACATTTTGTTTTCAACTTAATTTTTTTATAATTATTGCTCAGTTCCAACTTTTTTCTTGCAGCATTTGAACAACTATTATAGAGTCTGGGTGACCAGTGGTCATACCATCACAAAAATACCAGGGATCAAAATGTCAACAAACAATAGCATCCTGTTTAAATAGTTATTAAACATTTATATCTGTTTCCCAAATGTAATCCAATTAAGACTACAATTTAAGTGTTGGTCATCCATTGAGGATTTAAATTTAAACCTTGGTTTATGTGCTAAAATTCAACTTTGTCTATAGGTTTTTTTACTAATCCTAGACTTAAACCGAGGTCTAAATTTAAACCCTGGCTGGATATCTCCACTGTAAGTACAATGAACTAGTTATGCTTAGTTAAACCACGCAATTGCATTATCTCCATTGAACCTCATAAAATGCCACACAGTAATTTGGCAGGTAGCTATACCACAAGACAGTGGGGTGAAATTCCCAGTTTTCATAAACCTCATATTACCCTGTAATGCATTTTAAGTACTAGAATTACCACAAGAGAATTTGAATTTTAGTTGCTAAATTGTTATTAAAATAAGCCTTCTACATGCAAAACAATCCTGCTGGTGAATATACCACATTTGTATCCATATGTATCCACTTTGTGACAAAATAGTTGTTTTGTATCCCTATGTATCCAACATATCAAAATGTATCCACTTTCCCAGCCCTGCCTAGCGAGCAGAATGGAAATTTTGCATGTGTAAATCACTTTCCATTCCTTTCCTTTCCTTCCCAGCAGCCAGGTGGAAAATTTCAATAAAAATCGCATATTGTATAGTGTACCTGTGCTGGCTTATTTGTAAGCATTAAAGGGCAAAAATTCAAATAATAAAGGAAGCAAGTGACTTTTACCCAAACTTTAAACAGGAAAAATACTCACGGTTTTAATGAAAATGGTATCAAAATTGAAATTCTTACCTGTAAAAGAAAAAAAAAATTCAAGATATAAATAATTATTAAGCTAGAAAAACGAATGAAAATAACACATCCTAGTTTACAAATATAAACTTAAACAAAATAGTCATATGCAGTAAATAGAAGAAAATAGACCGGTAGCGAGGGAAGTGGGCAGGGATACAGGGGGGGGGGGGGGGGAAACCGGCAGGGGGATTTTTCCAAAAAAGAGGATAGGCGCCATTTTAATAAGTCTTCCACCCAGGTAGAATGGCGCTGCGTGCAAGGGGGGGGGGTTCAAGTTGGCTGAACTTTATTTGGCATTCTCTGTTGCGTAAAAACTAGTACACCATCAAGTTTATTACTAGAGGGATTGACAAAATGATTTCCAACATGGCTACTATATACAACCATCGAGATTTTAGTCAGCATTGGCACATATTTCAAAATTAATAACTATGGAATGGTAAACTATATTAAAATTCCTTGCTTTTCCCCTTTCTTTCTTGCATGCCACGGGACTGTCCCTTTAACAGTTTTAACCAGTAATCAAAACGAAAATAAAATTACTTAAGTCTCGCAAAATAAGGGTGTGTGGGTTTCCCAAATTGTGATAATTTATGGACAACCCCTAATGAATCAGCGACCTAAAACTGTCAAATGAGAACGAGGAGAAGAACAACACAACAAGTGATAACAGTAACATGCTCCCCCAGTATCCCATCGTGCCACGCGGTCCCTCCATTGTTGCAGAGCTCTATCATTTGCCATTATTAGCCAGTGTGTATCTCAACTGTCTTATCATCGACCAAGACATCAAGCAGGCCTGGGCAAAGTAGAGCTAATCATTAGGAAAATATTGTTTGCTAAAAGCATTAGCTTCATCATAATCGATCAATTGCAGCACTACTATTACTATAGAGCATTGCCAGTCAAAGGCCTATCTAAATCCATCCACCAATTGATTAAATGACCAGCACCAGACACACCAATATGGCCGCCATTATATATATATCATCTGGTTAAGAAATGCCTCACACACACAAACATCACTGATGGAATTATTTTCCATTTTACAGCAAATGGCTTTCGTTGAATTGATCGATGACTTGAGATATATATATACGTTTGAGTTGAGTCTTTTGATATGTTATTTTATATCTATATGTTCCTATAGAAATACATTGAGGACCATAAGTTACTCAACAGCACAGATCATGGTGACTACAAATTTCTGTAAACAAAATTTCCTGAGTTTTCCAGGGTCAGTTTCACCGTTTTCCAGGTTCAAAAACATTTATTTTGGATGGTGCAACGATGAAATAAATTAAATGCACAAATTTCAAAGCTAATCATTTGCTTTCCATTCAAGAGCCAAGATATCATTTTTGATTTATGCAGCAGCCAATTAGGAAAATCATTTTTTTGTTCTAATTTTCAAGATAATGTTAAAAAATACAAAATAAAAAAGATATGATATTGAAAAATTCCAGGTTTCAATTAAAAATTCCCTGAGTTTTCCAGGGTGAATATAAAATTCCCCTGAGATTTCCAGGTTTTCCAGGTTAGTAGTCACCATGACAGATACAGGAATTGCCTGAAAGTGAGAATAAAAGCGCCAAAAGTTCTGTCTCATATAGGTCCCATAACTGATCTCTATATCTTAAAAGGGAAAGTCCCACTTTGTAACAAGTGATATTAAAATTGTACACAATTACTAGTGAGTACACAAGTACAAATGAAAGGCAGAACAAATTCAGATCCAATTTGTGAAGGGCTTAAATGGTCTTTTCCGCAGCAATGTTCAGTGACTTCTGGTCCTCGCCGTACATCTATATTCACCTTGACTGATGGTAATAGACTTTTGCTTTGGTAATTCCTTTCGTTTAGCATCGAGCAACAAAAAAAACAAGCAACTATTTTTCCAATGAGAATGAATGGCCATCATTTAGATGATTGAAGGCCTAACGTTTCACTTAAGTCTTAACAATTGCCCAATCTCAATAAGATTTAGGCGAAAGTGCCTTCCTTAGTTTTTCTTTTCTTTTTCTTTTTGAAACTATAATGTGTGCAAGGGAAGTTCCCAAAGACAGCCAAGAAGAAACCAATGCATTTTTCATTTGTTGAATAATCACGCCATTAAAAAGTGCACCCAAGATAAAACAAAACTTGACATTTCTGCATTAGTTACTCCTGCTTGATTATCTTTACTTTCTTAAAGGGAAAGTCCCACTTTGCAAGAAGTGGGTTGTAGGAGGAAAAGCATGGAAATTGAAATTTCATTTGAGCCCACCAATTAATAAATAAAATGCCCCAAATATGTGGATTTGATTGGAAATGCAAAGCCCCAAGTGAGAGTCATTTTACCGACAGTATGTAGTGCCCTCTACTGGATACAAGGCATCGGCTCTCGTGAAACACGTAGACACGCTTGTCCTAGAGGACAGCACCAGCTTTCAGTCTACTGAAATCTATGAAAAAATGGCGCTTAACGTGTATCTGACAATATAGTAGTAATTTCTTTAATTATTAAAACTCTGCTGCGCTTATTATTGTCACAGCCATTCATATCTAGCAAGTGTGTACAACTTAAATACCACTTGTTACAAGGTGGGACTTTCCCTTTAAGATATAATAAAAGCAATTCACTATATTCAAAAATACAAAAAAGTAGTGCATGAATGTGCATGGGCGGCCATCTTGGAGCTCTCCTAATGGCCTAATGCACCTACTAGTTTATGGGTTCACCATTAAAGCATATTATAGATGTAATAATAAAATATAGCTAAACAGGTTTAAGACTCGTTACACGGAAACCCTTTTTCTTTTAATGTGCCGCACTTCGTTATATGTTGTACAGTGACATCCTTTGGGCATGAAACATAGCTTTTTGCTAAGTTTTGCTCCATGATTAGGCCTACGCAAATTTTAGCCTCTATTTTTACTCCTCGATACCACATCAATTTTGCTCATTTTCTATACCTAAACCAAACGCAAAAAATTTTTTGGTAAAATTTTTGTCTTAAAAAGCGCAATGTACCATGCAATTACCACGGCACATTTGCCCTCTTTTTTTTAAAGAAATTTAATTTTCAAAAACCAGCTTTTTGCATTTAGAAATATAAAGATTTAAATATTCCATTTAGTATTTTATTTATGTAGCTCTTACCTATCATTACAGATTCAGCATTTTCTTTGGTTTTTATCTGAGTCTGAATAGGATCATTAGTTGAACCCATTAAACAGCTCAGCAGTATCTTGTTACAGACTTTTTACGAAATTACGTATATGTGTAGGCAGGAGCGCCGTAACATATTGCATTACATGCCTCATATTCAAATGTTTTCTGCCCTATATACGAAATATAAGAGTTTTATCTCCAAATATAGAAATATAAGAAGATATTTATTCTTAATTAAAATGTAAAGGCAAAATAGGAATTTAAAAAAAAACCACAGAAATTATACACAATTCAAAGAAAAATGCATTTATAGTAAACAATAGATGTGACTATTAACATTGGGCACAAATATTGAAAAAATAGGCAACAAATTGACTGATTGCAGAAATAAAGAGAAGGACCTATAAAATTAAATTCCTTCATAAACCCAATTACTGCTCAAACTTAAAATTTAAAAATAAATTGGAATTTAAGTTAAAGGGACAGTCTCACTTTGAAACAAGTTATTTTTAAACAGTACACAATTACTAGATATTAATTTCAGTGCCAATAATAATTGCAGCAAAGTTTTCGTTTTGAAGAAATCACGACGTTTCCAAAATGCACGGTAGGCGCCATTTTCCTTAGCCTTCAGCCGCTTTCGGCAAGCTTTAAAGCGAGGTGGCGCCCCCTGGCACACGCACGTCTATGGCCTCACGAGAGCTCGCGCCTTCATTTTAATAGAAGGCGCCACTATGCTTTAATAAACATGGCGTCTTTTGAGGCTTCGCATTGCCAACCAAATCCAGGTATTCGGATCATTTTATTTATTGATAGATATTGTCAAATGCATTCACAATTTCCATTTAAATTATAATTTTTCACGCTCTTTTTATAAACCAACTTCTTTCAAAGTGAGACTGTCCCTTTAAATTAGTTTACGAAAGTCAGATAAATTAAAGGGAAAATCCCCTTTTCAAAGATGGGAGTTGTAGTATAGGAAAAGCATGAAAATTGGGATATATTTGCGTGGAAACCGAAATTGTATTTGAGCCCACCAATCATTACATGAAATGTCTTGAATACATGAGTTTGGTTGGAAATGCAAAGCCCAAATAGACACCATTTTACTATATAGCGTTCAGTACGTGGCACCATCTACTGGATAAAAGGCATCAGCTCTCATGAAACACGTAGACCCGTGTGTCCTAGAGGGCGCCACCAACTTTCAGTGTTTGTGAACTCTGAAAATGGCGCCTACATGTATTTGGCAAACGTCGTGATTTCTTCATGCAAGTTGTCACAGTAAACACCCCAGGTGGCGCCGCTGTTCTGAGCATGCGTCACGTCTAAGTTATGAATATGCCCTTCTTCAAAGTACTCCCATAATGCACCCCTTGACAACAAATAGAAACAATTTTCTACCCTTTTCATATGATATAAACGGCAGTTAAAAGTTCCCCATCATATAGATGGCGCCATAAGTCTGCGGCAAATACCATGGACCGCCATTTTAATTTGGGTCAAAATGTATATATATAGTTGAGTTATTCATCATAGATGACGCTTTTACTTGCGCCGCTTCATGGCGTTACCCCCTAATACGTTTCGGGTTTTTAGGATCTAAGAAAAACCAAAATGGCGGCGATCCTCACATTTCATTATTCCCCAATTCAGTTTCCATACACGCATATGCTTTAATGGGCCGCAATTTGGGCATATTGGCTCTCTTTTATTTTTAAATTCAGTCATAAAATCAACGGCATAACGTCCAGAGCTCCCATTTTTTTCCACAAGCCCAATTGCCAATGTGGTCATACATAAGAATCCATTAAGGGATCCCAAACTTGCACGAATGCAGCAGATGATGATGTAGTCAGGCAGTCATTTGGCTCGTTTACTAGTAATCAAGTCAAAGTGCCACGTGTATATATATTGCGGCTATTCACTTTCACCATTCGATATTATACACGAAAATGAAAGGCATTCATTAACGGGGTTTGACTAAAAGCAATGAACATCTCAGTGCAATCTTCTCTTTTCACAATTGCCTAACATAAAATGGCTACGACAAATGGGTCTCATCTGCTATTGTGGAGCTTAGATTTGCTAGACAATTGGCCAATTTTATGGATATTGTCGATAGTTCACAATCTCTTAAAGGGAAAGTCCCACCTTGTAGTCAAAGTGATACTTAAAGGAAAACTATCACCTTGAATGATGTTGGTTTCATTAAGAAGGGCATGAAAAATGATAACGAAAAGTGAAAGAGAATTGCATATGAGTAAAATAATAAATGAAATAAAACGACCCGAATGTGATGGCAAAAGCAAAGCTTAGATGGACGACATTTCAGTGAGACAGTGAGCGCCATTTATTGGATTCAAGCATCGGCTCCATAGACATGCATGTGCCAGAGGGCGCTCCCTGTCTCATTCTGCATGAAAAATGGCGCCTAATGCGTATTTTGCAAACATCGTGATTTCTTCAACATGGAAACTCTGCTGCAATTATTATTACCACAGACGTTCATATCTAGTAAGTGCCTACCATTTAATAATAACGCATTACAGCATGATAGTTTCCCTTTAAGTTGTACACACTTATAGATGTGAATGGCTGTGACAATAATAAGTGCAGCAGAGTTTCCATATTGAAGAAATTGTGAAGTTTATCAAATACACCTTAGGCGCCATTTTTCAATAGAATTCAGCAGACACTGAAAGTTGGTGGCTCCCTCTAAGACATGGGACTCTACGTGCTTCACGAGAGCCAATGCCTTTTATCCAGTAGAGGGCGCTACAGACTGTCAGTAAAATGGCGCCTAATTGGGCTTTGCATTTTCAACCAAATCCATGCATTCGGGACATTTTATTTATTGATTGGTGGGCTCGAATCAAATTGCAATTTCCATAAATTTTATAATTTTTCATGCTCTTCCTCCTACAACCCACTTCTTTCAAAGTGGGAATTTCCCTTTAAATTACGCATTTTACAATGAAACTCCTTCAAAAAAATTAAATCTAACGAGTTAATAAATTTTAAAATAATAATTTTGTACAGGTGCAACCTTACCAAAACCTTGCAAGGGAGGAAAGACAAATTAATTATACATGGTGTCCACTAAACTGAAGACCAAAAAAAAATTATTGACTTATGACATTTTCCGAATGAAAATTACAAGTTATAACTTATGACTTTTGAATAATGGGGTTTACTGCTAATAGTAGACCAAGTTTACGTGACGTCATTCACAGCTTAACAGCCCATATATGCATGGTAATTTATATAATGCTACATTTAGTTTTATTGAATAGTATTTATGCATGAGAATTTTTACTTTTTTTAAGTGCAAAATGTCATTACAAAACAAACACTAAATGCATAAGAAGTGGGGAATGTTGGGGGGGGGGGGTTAATGTGGAAAGATGGGGGTTTAGGAAAATCCATATTCCCATAAGGCATTGACAAGCTTAGTATACAGGCCTATTTCGCGGGAAAAAAATGCTAAGCAATAATGCTTCCATTCTTTTGTCTGAGGGGGTCGATTGGGGGGAGGGGGGAATTCTATGCGGAAGTAAATGGAAGTCAGTTGGTTACATGCCAACTGTACATAATATTGAATATGTAACATGATAGTCGATTAACATTACAACTGATTTTTTTCCCCCAAATTATACCCGCGTCAATATTAGTTTGTATATTTGCCCTCTTGTATAATTTACACAGGTGTGTATATACATTGTGTATAATATAATATGATTGTAGGCCTACCGGTATATATCTTTTTAATAAGCAATATTATATTATTGGCAATCCATTAAAGAGTAAGTAATGCATGCAAATAACGAAATAAAATAATGTAGAGGGTACAGACAAATGTTTCCTAGCAACTATACAATTTAGGAATAAATAACAACATTACATACCAGCAAACATGTATGGATTATAACACATTGAAATTATAGTACAAAATATAATCTAATATACAGAGTAAATAAGGAGGTTGAGGAAAGAGGGGGGGGGGTAATGGGGGGGGGAGAATTCATTATTATACGAAAATTACACCAGCATGAACATTTGACTTATACAATCAGTATTAAAATATATTTCATATCGACCACATATACACGGTTCAGCAAAACAGTAAACAGAAATGATCAGATGGACCAACCAAAAAGAGCAGCACATCCTGATTCAGGCGTGGCTCTGCAGGAGAAGGACCCCGCCCCCTTCCCCCCAGAGTCGGAATTTAGCACATGTTGAATAGGCCTCTTGAAAGTTAATTCACTGATCACATTGGGCCAGTCATCATTGGGCTGTCCATCCATTTTTATCCCATGCTTGCCACTTATAAGTGCGAAAGTAATTTATGGACGACCCTCTCCGTGTTACTTGAGCACACCAAAGTCATGACAGCAGCTCACCCATCACAAATCACGAAGAAGAGGCAGAATAACAAGGATGACAGTTACACTCTCCAGTTCACTCATTTGTTGAACAGCGTGTAATTTAACAAAAAACAGCTGACAATCACGACCCAGAATTTTCGTAGGGAAAAAAAATCCACCTTATCACTGGATGTCACTCAGCTCAACTCAACGTAAAGTGAATTTTTTAAGACAAATTCACATTTGGAGAGGAAGGACGAATTGAAGAGTGAGAATCACTTTTTTTGGGGAAATGCAATCAATATTCGAGCGTAAAAAATACGCTTGGCATTACCATTCAATTCAAACTATTACTGGAACAACATGTTGATATTTCTACTGAGATTCGCAAATACTTATGTTAAAGGGAAAGTCCCATTTTGGAAGAAGTGGGTTTTTGGCGGAAAAGCATTACATAGTATAGGAAATGCGTGAAAATTGCCATTTGATTTGAGCCAAATGCAACAATCACTAAATAAAATGTCCTGAATACATGCATGGCTGAAAATGCAAAGCCAAAATAGGCACCATTTTACTGACAGTATGTAGCGCCCTCTACCTAATAAAATACATGGGCTCTCTTGAAACACGTAGCCACACATGTCCTAGAGGGCGCCACAAACTCTCAATGTCTGCTAAAATCTATGAAAAAATGATTTGGCAAAAGTCGTGATTTTTTTTCAATATTCTGAATGTATGTTTTTTGTATTCTGGGGGACTATTATAAAAATGGCGTTAGCTATCATCTTTTTTTGTGGAAAAAAAAGATTATTAAGATTACTAATAATCTTAAATTTAAGAAGCATTTGTCACAAGGGACTGACCCTTTAACTTAATCCATGGTTTCAAGAATGGATTGCAACTACCTGGTGACAAAACTGCAAGTCGTCTGGTGACACTTCTGTTGTTTAATTTGCCTGATTTTCTTGCCTTGGAACCAGTAAATACAGTTCCCATGATGCTTCACGTCTATACTGGCAAGCCATACCATTTGCCAAAAAATCCTACTGACTCACCAGAAAGCTTTAAGTTATGCCCATAGATGGCAACACTCCTACGCATGCGCAGTTTAACTTGCAAACGTAACAATATGAAGATGTAATTTTTGGACAACCCCTTACTTGCTCATGCCATCCGAAGGGTACCTGTATCTGGCATCACTGTTACCACAGCAACAAATCATGCACACTATTAGTGCTGCCAGATACCATTTATGAGATCTGAAAACGTCCAATCCTCCATCTTAAAAGACAAGGCCCATTACCTCCAGCAGAGGTCGCTGCACACATGCACCAGATACAAACTGACAAACAAGAAAAGTGATAAATTTGAATAAATGCTACTTCAGGGACTGTCTCGTATAGACCCGTGAATCTTCTCTCGGTACTCCCTCGAGTATTTCCATAAATACCACGAAGAAAATAATGTCAAGCGGCATTGGATATATAATTAAGAAAAACTAATAAAACATATTTAAGAAATTTCTAAATTTCCAAAAGGCCCGAGCTATATATCCATAATAGCTGTCACTATATTTGCATCTTTCAAAATGACGTCATTAATAATGCCTGGCAGTGTGAATCAGGAGAACAATTCCGACGTTAATTTATGCAAATGACTCTCCTTAATTACAACTTCCTGCGGTGTTAAGCATATGCTAGCAAAACAGGCCATTTCAAATCTATCAATGTTAATTTTTTACCCACATGCACACTCTTGCAAATAGGCCTAAATTTACCAATTACAAATTCCACCTTATGGAATTGCCCTTTCGAACATGCAAACCCAATACGATCCCGAGACAAATTAAATCACATGAATTTTCTTAAAGGGACAGTCCCACTTTGAAACAAGTTGGTTTAAATAAAAAGAGCGTGAAAAATTATAATTAAAATGGAAATTGCAATTGCTTTTGACAATATCTATCAATAAATAAAATGATCCGAATACCTGGATTTGGTTGGCAATGCGAAGCCTTAATAGACGCCATGTTTATTAAAGCATAGTGGCGCCTTCTATTGGAATGAAGGCGCGAGCTCTCGTGAGGCCATAGACGTACGTGTGCTATTTCGACGATGTATTTTGATTGTAAGCTTTTTTATCTTGGGCATAATAGTAGCCTAGGCTATATCCCTTTATAAAAAATAAAAAAGTAGGATTTAAAGGGACATTCCCACCTTGGAAGAAAGTGGTTGTAGGAGTAAAAATTTGGAAAAGCATGGAAATTGCAATTTGATTTGAGTTCAAAAATCAATAAATAAAATATCCTGAATACATGGATTTGGTTGAAAATGTAATAATAGCCGCCATTTTACCGACAATGTGTAGCGCCCTCCACTGGATAAACGGCATCAGTTCTCATTGTAATACGAAGACACGTTCGACCTAGAGGGCGCCACCAACTGTCAGTGTCTGTTGAAATCTATGAAAAAATGGCGCCTAACGTGTTTTTGGCAATTAAACGTGATTTCTTGAATATGGAAACTCTGCTGCAATTATCATTGTCACAGCCATTCGTATCTAGCGAGTGTACAGTTTAAATATCACTTGATACTAAGTGGGACTTTCCCTTTAAATTCAACATCATATAAAGGGCGTATCTCTGATCAACTCGCCACCATGCAGTAGAGCAAGGTCGGATACAGGAATTGGGGGGAAATGGGAGCAATTACCCCCCCCCCCACCTTAGCCAGCAAAAATTGCTGTCCAGCTGTCCAGTATAGCCAGAGAAAATTTTCATCTCGTGCCGTAATATGCGATTGATCCCCCTCCCTTAGTAAAATCCTGTATCCGCCCCTGCAGTATAGAGGCATATTTACACCTTGATTTCACTAATCACCCAGGCATGCATAACTTTAAAAGTTAGTTTCCTGCGCTTATCAACCGAGGGAGCTACGTTTACTCGCATCATACGATCAGGAGTGCTTTCGTTACAAAGCGAAAGGGGTGTGGAGATGAAACGGGGGGGGGGAGAGAAAAATAGGGTTAATTTGAGGGTAGGTGTATATACATACATATTTATTGTTTCCAAGTACTTTTCGCATAATCTCGTACAACATTTCACCCATTTTCATTATTTTTGAAGCTGTTTTATGTGCATATAGAAACTTAGCAAAGCAAAGCATGCAGTGTATATAGCAGCACCAAAGGCAGTCATAATAATAATAATAATAATAATAATAATAAGTTCCTCTTTGCAATTGCGAGGTTTTTGATATATACACCGTGTAGCAATACGTTAGTAATCAAGTTTGCCACAAAACGTATACTTTTACGAGGCATTCATGCAAAATAGCCTACTTTCAATATGATGAATTCATGACTGGGGAAAATGACGTTTTCTATTCAAAAATCATACAAGCTGTAGGCCTACGAGTTACATTGTGAGCAAATGCTCTTTTTCTTCAAAAAGTTGCATTTACACTATATACATTCAATTCATATAGCTATAGGGCAAATCCATGCATGGTTGCAGAACTTTGTGACATTTACACTCATTTATACAACTTTCAAACAATAAATATCAAGTAACTATAACTAAATCTAAAAAAAAAACTTTTTGCTTTATTTTAAAGGTCTACTATATAGTAGCCTAGTAATCGTTTCGTTTGCTAAAGCATATAATATTATTTAAATAAATAAAAATGAACTGTTTCAGTTGTGACAAAGAAAACACCCTGGTTTTCAGGTG